>BPLS01000366.1:744840-776561 GCA_019656275.1 Rhododendron kiyosumense | reverse complement strand
AGTAGGGTTTGAACGAAATAGGAGTACTAATTTCTGAAGAGGGAGTGGGGTGTCTTGGAGCACAAGCGTAAACGGTACTCCCTTCATTTCTAAATGAGAGTCGATGTTACTATTTCGGATACTTCAAAAAATTGTTTATATCTTTCAATTTATAATACTAAAAATATCTAATATGGATCTTGTTTGATAAATCTCAATTAGTTTTATTAGACAACATTTTTAAAATTTTAGTAGGGTTTGAACGAAATAGGAGTACTAATTTCTGAAGAGGGAGTGGGGTGTCTTGGAGCACAAGCGTAAACGGTACTCCCTTCATTTCTAAATGAGAGTCGATGTTACTATTTCGGATACTTCAAAAAATTGTATATATCTTTCAATCTATAATACTAAAAATATCTAATATGGATCTTGTTTGATAAATCTCAATTAGTTTTATTAGACAACATTTTTAAAATTTTAAAAAATATTATAAATTAAAAGATATAAACAAAATAAAAATAACAAGAAAAAGTGAAAGTGAAAGTGAACTCTCGTTATTAATAATGGAGGGAGTATTTTGCAATTCGGCAGGGGAAATTTTGGCCATTGGCCTTGCCTAATTATAACGCAATTGGCTTGTAATTAAGGTTAAGAATTTTCAAAAAAAAACAGATAGGAAGGCAAGAAAAAACTGTTCCCCCATAGAAGAGAGAAGACTTGTACTCCATATTCTTCGATTATAGGAGACTAGTGTAGCTCCCATGGTTTTTCCTTGCGTTGGGATTTTTCATGTAAATCTATGTATTCTTTTTTTTTCTGTTCAATACGCACTATTTCGTTTTGCTGTTTGACTTTTGCTACAATATTTTTTAAGATCTATAGGGCATTTGTGGGTTGAAAGTGTAATTTGATTCCTAATACTTACAACTTGGATGGAGGGATTTCATGAGAAAATAAATGAAAGAGTTATAGTTTTTAAGATCCGTAGGGGCATTTGTGGGTTGAAAGTGTAATTTGATTCCTAACACTTACAACTTGGATGGAGGGATTTCATGAGAAAATAAAGGAAAAGGTTATAGTTTCTTGTGAAATCCCTTATTTGGATTAAACATTTTGGTGAAAAAATGGAGAGAAAACTACAAAAAGTAAATGTTTTGATTGACCCTTCTTCTTTCTCACGCAATCTCACCAAAAAATGGTGAAATTTAGTGAGAAATGACTCTCATTTCTTATCTCTCCATTTCTCACCATCCAAATTAGTAGCTACATATATGAATAAAAGGGGTATTAAAGGTTTCAATGACTATATGGTATAAATTGATGAGTCATATAATGAAGCTACAATAAAAAATTGTTGAGCATTTTGAGCTATGAGGATTGTATCTGAGAATTGATATAAGGTTAGGCCTTTTACATCAATTATGGAATAAATCTACCTGTTAAGGAGATTCATCAAAAAAGTACCTTCACGTGATTTTGAGAGACTTAGAAAAAAATATACTACAGTACTAAAGTGTTTAAACGGTGGATTCTGTACAGAAAGGTTGTGACAAATGGTATGCTGATGTGATTAAGGATAACCCACCTTTTATTACCAAACCTGATGGTAATGTGGAAATTACTTTTTCAAAAAAAGCCTCTACATCATCTTCCACCCATCCTGTTATCTTTCCTTCGAGAATTGACATGTTTGTCGATGGTTCTCGACCCTCCAATTCAATATTTTCAACCCAGTGGACTTCCAGTCTACTATTTCAAAAATCCAGAAACAGGTCATTGTTACTTTGATGCCTGACTGTTATGAATGTCTAGTAACAATTAAAAACAACTCAATAGATATTTAGTAACTAGTGACAATTTTTAATGAATCTCATTAGGATGGAAGTAGTAACACCCAGGAGTTTACTTTGCTGTCATTGGTTGAAAACATCGTGGTCCAACAAAAGCAATGTGCCCATAAGATGCACAGAGAGCAAAAAATAATCCGTTTTATCCTTGTTGTATTGTTCATCAAACAAGGCACAACGCAAGTTAATAAGGAAGAGAACGGTCAAAAGGATCATTTACAATGACGAGAAACAGAAAATAAACGAAGCAACTTAACTAAGAACTAAGAAAGTACACAAACGACAAGGCAATCATTTCCAATTACGAGAAACAGAACATAAAAAAGAAATTGACAATCTGGCTCTTGAGGAGAATTCAAGTGATAAAAAAAGGGGTTTATTGTCCAGTTTTCAAGTAAATAACGAGTTTCTCCTGCCCTTCGGAATGATTCTGAGAAAGAATGAGAGAAAAGCCCCTCCAACAGTACTGTCCCAACGCAACAAGTACTGTCCAAAACATGGATCATGAGTGTAATCGCTCACGGTTTCCCTGTAATTTGAAAATGTGTCAAAAGATTACTCTTTCCACATGAAGTCTAATCCGAGCACCTACATGTCTTCTTTATATTCCTCTTCAACAACCCAACAAGGGAAACTAGAAGAGGGATGTTGGGTTGTAAAATCGGCGTATATGGTACACATAAGCAAAACCTGTGCAATTTCCCCTTTCCTATCATCAGCTGATTTGACGGGGACCCCACCCATGTCCCATTTCAGATATCCGGTTCTGAACCAGAAATTTCCGGCACTCAAAGAAACAGTACAACAGGCTAAGGTGGTTCTTTCTTCTTCCAAGATGATGTCTTCAATCTCTTGATTGGAGCTTGTATGTCAAATTTTCCAACGAGGCTAATGTGTGCAGGATACCTGATATTTGGACAAACTTGCTCAAATGGTAGAGATAACAAGGGCTCCCTTGAACTGAAAGTACTACCAACACTTGGGTGCTCAAATCCACGATCAAAGAAATTCTGGGGGCTCCTGGCTCTTCGCCTGACAAACATTCTTCACTTGCTTGTCATATGTTGCAGCTGATGACGTTTGTTGTTTATAACACGTTCCACTATTTCCGGCAGGCTGTCTAATGATCCACTTGGGAGGTGGTGATGGAAGTGGACCAATGTTCTGCACAAACTGGTTCCGATTACTTGGAAACTGTCCTGAATTGGGTATCCTTGGGGACATCAATGCCGGTGGCTTGGTACTGATTTCTTCAATTGTCAAAGCCGACATTCCATCCTGTAGGCTGTGGCGCTGCTCTTCTTGATGCAAGTACCCATCTTGTCTTCTAAACTTCTGTGTGTTGCCTTGCACCACAAAGGGAGAGACTGTCTGCTGCTCTTGATTTAAGTATCTATCTTGTGTCTTAAAACTTTGTTGGCTTGCTTTCAATTCAAAGGGAGAAAATGCAGGTCTAGGAGAACCTGCAATTCCGTTGCCTTGGTCATAATTTCCAATGTAGGAACTTCTGTCCTCAATGAACCTCCTTCCATACCCAGAGGATCCAGTCGCTCGTGGCCTATTATGTACTTGATTGCTAGCAGCATTTCTGTACGAAGTTTGTTCTCCTGATCCAAAATTATTGTGGTTGGATTTGAGATTCAATGTGTTCTTGAGCAGACGATGTGCTGCTTCTCCCAACTGAGGAATAGACATTGCCCCAGGTACACGTGGCCTGAGGGAAACAAAAGCCATCAAAAAGGAAAGTTCGCTATGTCAAGATGTGCTGTCATTAGAGCATCCGCAATGCTAATAATCAAAACCAATAATCAAAATGTGCCACGTCAGCATTTGATTATCCATTTAGTCCATAATCAAACTTAACAACCTTTATCTACACATTGGTTATTTTTGCATCCCTAACCAAAAAAATCCCCATAATATACAATGTACATTTGTCCAATCGCAAACGAGGTTCAATCACGCACCCAACCACACCAAATTATTTGTCTCAATGAGACGATTCTAATGTGGGGTGTTATTGAGTTTTGAACTTGATTATTGAGTTTGGTTATTGGTAAAGGTTATGAAGTTTGGTTATGGAATAGGTGGAATTTGGTTATTTGCTAACAAAACTTGTAACTTTGCTTATTACAATGTGGAGTGTTTTTTGAGCATTGTTGTTAAATTTGCTTATTCACACTCATTTGCTTATTACAATGGAGATGCTCTTAGGAACAAAACAAAGTTGGTAATCCTGATGTTGACAACAATATCTGATGATAAAGGTGCCACTTTAAATCATAATTACTACCGCATTTAACAAAGTAAGGAGTAAAAAGAAATTCAAGCCAACTACTCAAGTAGTAACTCAACTGGCTTGGCCAAAATGGTGTTTCCTAAAACTTTCCTAAATACTAATTGGGAAAATTAGCCATAAGGACGGTAAAATAGTTTTCATTTAGGGAAAGGACGCTAGCAAAATAGGTTTCAGTGAAGGTCCTTCAACTTTTTGAGTTTTTTAGCCATAAGCCCAAAACATGTTTAAACACTTTCATAAGGTTTTAAGGTGCACTATCCTACTATAGAGTTTTAGTAGTTTAGACAATTTCATAGGGTACCCTAGGATTTTAGGCACTTTCATATATAGGGTACCCTAGGGTTTTAGGCACTTTCATAGGTACATTTGTCCTTATGTTTAATTGCAAAATGTGCTTGTCCTTGAGCTTAAAAAATGTAAATATGAGGGATTTTTGGCTAAGTCTCCCATACTAAATTTTAGGAATCAGTTTGAGTGGTGGACTAGTGGTTCTATTTTCATGGGTTACTACCCAGTTCAGGTCCTATAAATTAGGATGTTGGGTTAAGTTTGTTAATTAATTCTTATCTGGTTGTTTTAACGCCAAACCCAATGCATAATAAGAGAAATCGCAATGAAGGGAGCTTATAGGATAAAATTTCAGTGTTATTTGGCATTCCTGCCTCGAAGTAAGACTGTCTCCCTTCCTCCTACTTTTACTTTTTATTACGTGTAGGTTTGTCACAGAAACTTGATGGCTGGAGATGGTTCACTGGAGAAAGTCGCCATCCCGAGACAGGAGGAAATCTGGTCACCAGTTGGAGGTGGAGACTGTCGGTCTTGGGTGGCTGGCTGGTGGTGGTTGTGGGGTATAGGAGAAACTAGTATTTCTAGAGGGGGGTTAACTTTTGGTCCCAACAAGATCTGAATTTGGTTGGATTCCTTTATTATCCTATATTCGAAATGCCCTAAATCTTAAAAATGTTAAGGGGATTTTTCACCAAGTCACCCAAGTTAATATTCACACGAAAAGTCTATCAACATATACATTTTGCAGTACCATATTCCAAGTTTGGTAATAAGAAAAACAGAAAAAGTAGCACTCTTGTACAAACAAAAAGCTGCAACCAAGAGAATGTCCAGAAAGAGAAGAAGAAAGGACTTACTAATGCAAAGATTGAGCAGATTCAAAAATCCTAAAATCATCAAAATAAATATCTAACCTTTCTCTGTTTTGCTGGCGCCGGCCACCATTATCTTCATGCCACAATCCAGGGAAGGGTTTTATGTCCAAAGGACCAAGATTCTGTAGAGGGAAACATGTGTCAGAGCAGCAGTATGCTGGTCATAGGGATAAAAAGGAACTACCTAATAGCACCAGCACCAATAATGCACTCCCATTAACCACAAATTTTAGCATGTGTTCCATCAAGACTAATGGTTCAAGATCCTTCAACTTGGAAAGCAGCAAAAGACTACTGATCATTTGCAGGAGGGAGAGGAAATCTTGAAGCTGATTAATGAGTCCTTTTGCATTATTTTTAAAACTAAAGGATTACTACAAGCAACTCTAAAAGCTTCAAGACGTCATGGGTCACCTTTCCAGGCAAGAGTGTGCCTTTAGGATGTTCAGGGATATGTTCATGGCGTGAAGGATTCACATAGGTAACATTTCTGCAAAATGGACACACATAGGTGAGTACTCCTTAAACTTTGACACAATGATAAAAAGAGGGCGGCAAAACAAAAAATAGAGCAAAAAAACAAAAGGATACTCACAAAGTTTGGTTATAGTAAACATCTTGCAACCCACTAACAGGAGAAGGAACCATATTCATGCACCCATTCCTCTCACTTAACCAAAGATATCCATTCATTCCCCCACTGCAAAATATCAATGTAACATTAAGGTTGGAAACCATACTATGACTTCCGTGCACCCGTCTAACAAAGGAACAAGTATTATAAACCAACCTAAGATTTGTGTCAATTGGCCAAGGATATCTTTGGTGTGGGGCTAATTGGTAGGAAAACCAGTAGTATTCATTAACTTGGGCAGCCAAGGGATGAGAAGCATGCACATATAGCAAATCAAACATCACACTATTCCGAAATCGTTCTTCCTCCTGCATGTATACACCATTGATTAACCCTAGGGGGAAAAAACAGAGAGAGAGAGAGAGAGAGAGAGAGAGAGAGAGAGAGAGAGAGACTAAAAAATTCGTGTAAGAGTTCATATTCAAATAATATGATAATAGCATTGGAAATCAGAAACCAATAACATCTGACCTGCTTCCAATAGATCTTGTGATGCAGTCCATAACAGGAGCAAGAATAAAAAACAACAAGATACAGGAAAGATTAATGTTTGGAAATTACATGGTTTTGACTTTCGAGCGAAATTCAGTTCGGATCATTTGCACCAATGGCAAAATTCAGTTCTGATCATTTGCACCAATGTATTTAAATTTGAGTTGCAAGGCTTAGTAGAGTCCTCTTCCTATATTCTATAAGCTTTTAGGTTAAGTATGCTGCCGGACAGTTTATATACTTGAGGGATTTAGATAAGAATTTCTAGACACTGGTTGTTATATGGGTCGAAGTCAAGGTTGTCAAATCACGAATCGAATCGAGAATCCGATTGACCTTTTTCCAAATCATGAAATTTCAAAAAAACATTTGAAAATGCATCTATGCAATTAAATGATAAAGATACACTGGAAAAGTAAAAAATTTAAGCTTAAATCAATATTGAAGTTTGTTTTCTATTATCAATTGATGATCACGTGGTGTCGTGGTCAAATAGGAAGACACTTGTAGTTGTACATAATAGGAAATTAAATACTAAAGTAAAATGGATATGTGCACATAGATGTTAAGGATTCATTATAAAAATGAACGCTTACTCTTAACAAATTAAAACTATGTAGCCTAATAAGTATGAAACTAGCTTATATTGCAACAAATGTGGGTTGAGCACATCTATTGTCTCATATTGTGATGAAGTATATTAAAATTTAACCAATAAAAATAGATAACTCATGAGTATAACTCATGAGTATAAGGTATCTTAGTTGAGCATGGCAAAAAGTTTCTGTATCTTTAGAATGACTATTTAAATGTTTAAGAGGAATGAGGAAAAAAGGGTTAACAACGTGCTCCAAATTAGAAGAAATCCCAATCAACAAATGATTCAAAATTTTTGCATAGGAATAAGGTTTTCGTACTTAACAGTATTATGATCTTATATCCTTGCTTTTCTATAAGAAAAATTAAGGCAAAACCACAAAAGTGATTTCATATTAGTCAAATGCAACAATTGCAATAAACCTTGATTCACCTAACGATTCCTATCATTTTATCGTGATTCGCGAATCAAACCGTGAATCATACGATTTAGCACTGATTTTATATAAACCTTGATTCACCTATCTTTTTTTGAAAGGCAAAAAAATATCATTAATCTCTGAAGTTGTAACCTTGATTCTCCTATCAATTTTATCATTTTTGCATGAATCATGAATCGAATCGTGAATAGTGCGATTCTAACAACTATGGTCAAGGTATCTATTTAGTTACAGGTACGAGTGGTTTTAGAAGTCTGAAAAATTAGAAGGTTTTTTTTCCCCTAAAAGTCCTTATTCTAGCTGGTTCAGAAATCTCAAGTCTATATAAAGCTACAGGCCTACATCCTTCATAAAAAATCTAAATCCAAGAATTGATATTATGGAGAAAATTCAGAGCTTCTGAAACCTCTTTTACAGAAAGTATGATGCAACATAACCCTAGGTGTGATGACTACAGCCTCTAGGAGTAATACCTAGACCCTATGTAGCAAGGGCACTTCGTCGAAGGTTGCAGACGCACTCTTCGATCACATGTCTAACACTTAAATCTGAAATGTCCTTTTTTTCCGAGCATTTTTCGTTTGGACACTCCGGAGCTAATCTAAAAAATGCAGACACTCTCGCGACACTCGCACAATAATTCAGAACCACAGATAAAAACTTATAATATTCTAGGGAACGATGCATGAAAATTTCAAAGAAAAACAAAATATTGTGTAGTACAGAAAATTACCCTTTCTATACTGTGAATTTAAGCTATTGGATTACTATCTTCACTAAAACTGGTGTTACGAAAAAATATTCATCGATCAAAGAACAATGTGATTTCTTGCAATTTTCAAGACAAGCAATAGAATGAGCACCTATGTAGCACCAACGTGGACACACAGCACAACACCGGCAAGTAAATTTCAAAAAATAGGATATGAGATGTTGGGGACATGTTTTATAAAAACAATTATGCATTCTATTACATTAAACAAAACTACGACTCTAATTATGCATATGCAGCTCTATATATACTTAAGTCTTAATTATCATTATATAATTCACAAAAGTACTTAAAACAAAAGCGTTTCACAACACACAAACACGGAAGCAACATATGTGTGTGTTTTTTGGTCTGTGGTGGGGGGAAGGATTTGGTATATATATATTATAATTAATAAACCATCATTTTACATGAAAAGAAAAACTTCCCTAAAACTAGCAACTATTTCGTATAACAATCCTGACATGTCTTGCGAGTGTCCGAAGCATTTTTTGGAGTGTCCCAACAAAAACAATAGCAAATGATAGGACGCTTCTGATTTGAGTGATGGACGCATATCCAGAGAGTGTCAGTGTCCAACACTGGGACGTGAACTCCGACGAAGTGCCCGTACATAAATGAACACCAGCCTATAACAATAATCCAAAGAAAAGCACAACTTACTATGTATATAAATGTTTTTGTGCATTATCCAAACTACAAAACACAAACCACATACAACGGCAGGCAAAATATAGGAAACTGGGAAGCTACATATCACAGCAGCAGTTAGACATGTAAAAAGACTAAAGATGCTAAACACAAAAACATGAAACGAAACAACCAAACACTAAAGTTAAAAAAATGAGGACCCATTAAATAACAAAAACAAATGTAGTTGTCAAGATTTTGTTTTCCTCTTCTTATGGCCTACAGGTTCGACTTGGTTTTCATGAATATCATGACATTGTTGCTTAGTAGCACAACGCAAGAGCGGGGGCGTGGAAGCGGAGACACCTAGAAGCTCCTAAGGTTAGGAGCACCTCAGGAGCATATATAGATTACATATAAATAAGTATATCTGTATCTTTAAATACTTAACCACTGAAGGAAAAGTGATTACTTATGAGAATTTTCATGATCTTAAAGGGAACTAATAGGAAGTTAGATATTTTCAATTTGCAAAACTTCTTGAGTGATATGATTTTCATATTTTTATTTCTACAATGGCATAACTCCCTTAAGAGTAAGAGAATAGTTGCCTTAACCACCCAATAAGCTCTCATCTAAATTGGGAGCGAGCTCCTGTCAAGCTCCCATCTTGGAAGCGCACCCATTTTAGAAGGATCCTGCTACTAAGCATTGTTGCAATGCAATGATTCAATTCTTCGCCAGCATATTCACCAAGGGTGGGACCTTTTTCATATTTTAAAATAAGTTAGCCAAACAAAAACAAACTACTTTAGCGCAGAACTCGACATGACTGAAAAAATTAAGCTTAGGCACTCTACTTTATCCTCTAATACAACATCTCACAAAAAAAGATTGCAACAAAAAGAAACTTACCATGAGAGAACATATGCAAGCTTGCACAATAAATACACAAGGAAACACTGTTTAAATGCTCTAAATGATGCATAAAACCATTATAAGTTATGGTCTGCAAAAATTACTTCTGACAAAAATCCCAATCACCATATACTATTGTCAAAAATCCCAATCACCAAAGAGTATGAGTTCCTAAAGAGGTACTTCTATATGAGTGATGAGTGTCGAAGAAATTTTTGGCCTGAGGATTTCCCTTAGTCATCTTCTATTACACAATAACACGTCTTTGGTGTTCCAAAACTACCATATCCACCAATATGTGCATCGGATAAGCAGAGAAAAAGGGTAAGAAATTCCCATATTCCATACCTTCAAAGTGCCCTCTAGCTTCTTTGTTTCAGCAAGCAATTTCTTCTCGTCAATAAATGGCAATTTAGCAATACCCTGATTCTCACACAACAACCCAAGCTTACTTCAATAAGTCAGCCAAAAAAATCTGTGGTACTAGTACTAGTCATAATCCAGGCGAGACTAATAATAAGCATCCAAAAACATATAACACATTTTTATGATGGTAGACAAAACCATACCTGCCATGCAAAGCGCTTTCCATTCATGTCAATCTCAAATTCTATCCAAATGGGCAAACTGAATATTAGTGAACAGGAGGACGTTCAAAAAAATACATAAACTCATTACAGTCAAGTTAAACTACCAGGAGGGTAGAATTCGAGGATTGGTGATGCCGGGTCAGTCATCAATCTCCTGTACTCTTCAGGAAGAGCACTAGAACTATAACATGAAAGGGATAAGTAACACAGCACAAAATGCACCACATTAGAAAAGGGAAGTTTAGTATTTGAGTTTGCACAAATCCAGAATGTAAAAAACAGTAAGTAGAAGGCAAAACCTTGCAGCTGGCAGGGTTCCCATGAGTTGATCAAAGGGCTTAAAAGGCTCTCCAAGGAAAAATGTTATTTCTAAATCAGCCAGACCTTTCAGATCAGAAGCAAATGGAGCATAATGATATGGGTAAAACCTGAAACAAAAGCAGAAAATGTTTATTCAAAAGAAATTATCTGCAGAGTACCACTCATCCCAACATGAAATAATTAATAATAAGTATCCTTAACAAAACTGGTGTTCACAAAATCTGTCTGGTGGGATGCACATTAGCATCTACTCATATCCAGAAACTTGGGTGCCATAATCATAATAAAGAACCATTTGGATCGTATTGGATCCTATAAAGCTAACAACCTAGAGCTGCTTTCCTTGACATACACTAAGACAACCCTACAACTGACCATCCCATTCCCACCCACATAACACATACTCGACAAAAGGGTGGGCACTGAGAAAGTGCAAGAAATCTGCCCTGCTTTGCGTTCTTAACAGCAAGGACCAGTGTGCAGAATGTTAGTACATAACCTCTTTGTTTGCCATAACGTCTTTACAAAACTCACTATAGACATGCACTTCTACAACATGATCAACATCTATACAAATACACACATACAGAACCATGATCACACAAGTTAATGAATTATGAAGCTTTCCACAATATATCAGCAACTGACCATAGCCATGAGCAGACACCTTGGTAGTAATACCGGCAAACCCAGCATAAACCTTCTACATACCTCAAAACCTGCAATACAGCTTAGAATCATCATCAGCACCCCCATATTGCATGCTATGTAAACCCTTAAGTACAAAGGATTTTCCCACACGGAATATATGTTAACTGTTAAGAGGGAAAAAGGCAAGAAACACAAATAGAAGGGAAGTAACACTTACCTAGTCCATAAATTAACATATACAACACGAACTAACTTGTGCCAAATTACAAGAAAGTAAGATCCACAAGGAATTTTGCCCCAAAATTTGTCTTATGTCTTGTAGGGATGCGATAATTGACCTTTTTTGACACTTTTCCCTCTTATGCGATTACTTTTACCTTTGGATCACATAAGTTTCATCAATGTTATCACTTATTAACATATTTCAATCCTAACAAACCGGACTTATGATCTTACAAAGTATAAACCCACCGAGAGCACGCTCGCGCAAACACACAGACTCACACACTCCCAAGTTCTCCCCACCTTCTGCGGTCGATAAGAAAATGCTGGTCCATATGAGCTAATGCACATATGTAACATACTAATGAACACTTGAAGCCAACATGATTATGAAATAGAAACGTGCTCCCTCAGTTTTGTAAATTTGCTTACAAGTTAGCAAAGGAACACACTTTAAAAAAAAAAAAAAAAAGTTTTGCATCAGTCCATACTGCAAGTATGAGCAGAAAGTTAAACTACTTCCATTTCTCAAGATCCATAGAAAAGAAATCTTGAAGAAACCACTTTTGATTCTCAACAAGTACAACGAATAAAACAGAACCAGAATCTTTTCAGAGACTACTGCTATAAACTCGCAGAGCAAACAAATTTTCCGAAGCAAAGAAACCACAATAATCCTAATTAACATATTAAAACATGCACGCAAACAAAAAATTAAAAGAAAGTCTCCCCACTTAACCATGCATGACTGGGAAACCACTTTATGCCACAAACGAACACCACTAGATTCTGAAGTGCCTATCTGGGCATGCAACTGAATTCTAAATGACTTTCCAATGATCTTAATCTGCAGATATTATTGCTTAAAAATGAATGGTGCCCCTACACAAATTCTTATGACTCGTAAAATTATATTTTTCCTTGGATGTAAAAAAGAATATTAAGCAATGTGACTGTTTAGCCATGTCTTGTTACCATTGGATTAAAGTAACTAGATACTCTAAAGCTTACAAACATAATAAGAACATGAAAGATAGCTGAGAAACTGCATCAATTCGTATTTATAGACAGAGCATAGATTACATGAAATGAGAGAAGAGACAGTGAATCAAAAACCACTCAGTGTTCTGAAACCACAGGAAAATAGTAAAGCAACAGAATTAACAAGCAGGTCTATCAGGGCCAACAGTGAAGTACAATTCCTTAAGCATGTCTTGGAGTCTTTTTTGGAAATGAGACAAGTGAAGCTAGACAGTAGTTAAAGATACTTGCACAAGGCAATAGTTCAAACATCAAGTTTCCATCCTCGATTCACAAAGATTAACACTGTTGAAAAAGAGACAGATCATCTCGTAGGATTTTAATAATTGAACGGAAAAGGCAATCTTAAGTACAACAACCAATTACCATTCTAGACGAGAAACAATACCGTTGAATGAATCAACAAATAATTTTACTAGGATTTCTTTATCAATGTCAATATCAACTAGTCCAGCATAAGTCCCAGAAGCATAAGTGGCAAAACCAATACGTCTTCCAATACTTATAACTTGAATAACATTCTTCAACTTAATCTTCCCAAAAATTTGGCCCAGCTACAAAGAGACAAACAATTTTGATGTGCATGGAAAAAAAAATCAAAACTTTGAAAAACTAGGATGCAGAGAATCAAATATCATAAAAACATAACGAAAGCAGATTCAACACAAGTCATTTTAAGAACTTTCAGAAGAATCAACAAACAGTATGCTGTTGGACATTCAATACAGGAATCCCTGTTTTTCAAATGGGACCAAAACCTGTTACCTGGAAAACACATGCAGAGGCTGAAAATATTTTGCCACAAATAAAAGCTTTACTAAACTTATGCATCCATTGAGATTTGAGATAGTGCAAACAGTAGAAGGAACTTACAGTATCATTTCTAATTTCATCAATTTTTTCTGGGTCTGATACATCAAATTTCTCCGCATAATACCTTTCCTTATATCCAGGCTCGCCTAATTTCACCTGAGATAAATGGTAAATTTATGCATACTGATTAGGAACCTAGCCACGCAAAAATGTCTCACATGCACAGTACACAAGCAAATGCAGGACATTAAAACATTTGGATAAAAAACCAAAGTGATAGATCACTGTTTCTTACACTTAATTGAAGGAACAAATATAAGCATAGACAAAAACTTTTGAAAGCCATTTTTACAAAGTATTCAAACAATATGGGACTGAGGGTGTAGCAGGTAAAGTGTCAACTCTAATAGCTCTTGCAGTGTTATAGCACGATAGGATAGATCATAGATTCATAGATTCTAGTGGTATTCTATGCTCTGCCCTCCTTAATACGCACTAAGTAGCTTACATCAACGGGAGATAACTCAACCATTGCAGGTATTTACAAGATGGTGGACTTATTTCCTCCATTGATATACATAATTTAGCTTGCCACTTCTTCTTCTTGGTCTCGTATATATAATTATAGTCAAAAGAAAAGCCTTACGTCCACCATCAAGATTATCTTCAATGATAGAGCCCTCAACAATGGAAAACGCTTATCAAAGTTTGGGATAGAAGAATAACTTGAACATCAAGATAATCCTCGATCGGAGATGCAACATATTGTTCGCAATCATGTATGTCGTGAGAGACTACCTTGTCTATCAAGACTAATACATGCAAGTGACAGGAGACCAACCTCAACATAGAGATTACAAGAGCCATAGGAACATCATAGAGATCATAAATTAGACACTTTCTCATGCTATGAGATAAAGTAGGAGTAATTTCTAAGTATTTTAAACAACATTCACTCCGCTTGGATCACCATTTTGAGAGTAACTTTTACTCTCAGCACAGTTTTCAATAAATCTCTCTCTCTCTCTCTCCACTCATTATCACTCAACTCTCAAAAATAACTTTCTAAAACCTCAACTAAACAAAGTGATTATTTCCTTTCCATCAGTATATGGAATCCAAATCAAATTGATAGAATTTGGAAGATATAGATTCCTTGTAAACCAAAGTCCAACAGAGTTTTAGGAGCCTTGACAAAGCATTTTGCAATGATAAGAGATGCCCATGTAGGAGTTTTAGGCATGGTGAGAACGTGTATGAGGATGGCCAAATTTCACTACCTGAACAAATATGCATTGTTTGCAAAGTTGATATCGCTGAGTAGTGTTACCCAGCAAGCAATCCTTGTCATTCTACAAGCCAATTGCATCTTCTACAAGCCTAATAACATTTTATTGAATTTTTGCAGTTTCAGATTCTCTCTTGCACTAAAAAGTACAGGATTTTGAATTTTATTTTGAGTCTTAGACCAAGTATTGGGTTTCTTTGATCTTGATTGGTTTGACATTGTTACTGAGGACGCTTATACATATATAATAAATCGAAAAACAAATTCGGATGTTGAGAAATGCAGGGAGAGGTGATTTGTTGCTGTAGTGAGAGCAAGTTGAGGGGGCGCTGGTGTTGATGTTGTAATGAGGGACTGGTAAGGGACGCCCCACTTTGCTGTCCACACTTGAAGACCATGGCTTTATGGCAACATATTGCTGCTTCCATGCCAACATTCCTGGATTCTTAAAAGAGCTACTCAAGAATCATACTGCTGCTCAAAGGAGATAGCCAAGAAGAATATGATACAGCCATAGGCACTTTAAGGCTCGTCTTAACCATTTCTCATGCTAGTGGGCTTTTTGATGCAATAGGTTTGAGTTTGAGGGTATTATTGTCATTTTAGTCTTTAGTGTTAGTAGGGTTCTTTGAGTCTATAAATATAGGTGTCTTGAGTCCTCATTAGGTAGTTTTTGATGTATATTGATTAAAGAATATTTGAGAGCTTTTGCTCCTTGTATCCCATTTTGGGATGATCTCTATCTTATGAAATCTATTCTTGATTTTGTTTGCATCATTTGGTATCAGAGCTTTTAGCTCAATCCTAACCCTTCAATTAAGAAGGTGCACCGGTTGTTACCCCCAAGTGGAAGTAGTAATGATTTTCAAATTCAATTTGAATCTACTTTTGGCTACAAAGAGAAGAACAATGATGATGACCTTGCCACATCTTATGGACCCTTCAGCTCGGAAGAGTTTGGGGAGGAGATGATCCTCACTCCAGATGTGTTTGAAGAGACGTATGAATTCGGTTATTTCAAGGACTTTCCTGTCTTTGATGAATATCCTAATGAAGAACTTGAGGGTGTTCTTGGAGATGATTGTGCATTTGAGATTGAAGATGAGTTTGAGGATTTGCCCATCTTTAATAAGTCTCCAAAAGAAGACTTTCAAGGTGACTTTGAAGACATTCCTGTCGATGAAGAGTATCCAAATGAGGATAGTGACGGTAACAACGATGGAGAAGGATTTGAGGACATTGACGGTAGTGATGAAGAACAAGAAATTCCTATTCTTCTAAATAATGAGCTTTTCTTCTTGCAAGGGAAGATAGGGAACAAGTACAAGAAGAAGGTCATGAAATTGATCTTGGATTGGATGTGCTACCAAAGACGAATGAGGTTGCTTTTCATGTCTCAGCGGTTTTAGAGGACATGGAGCCAAAACTTGATTATTGCTTTCAAGTTTTGAAGATCAAGTTTTCTTTGGTGCAAGACACTCCACTTGAAGTCGCATTGGCGTCTTCATTGGCTCTTGCTTCTAAACCGGTAATGCCAAAAGAGGACCAAGGTTTCTTGGGACAGCTTGAGGATCCTTCGGGTATGCTCTTTACTCGAGTAAGCCTTGGCTATGAATTGAAACTGGACACAAGAGACATGCTAAGTGGGTGGTCAATTTGCACATAAGGATGGACACAGTGGATGTATAAAAACGAAAGCTCATACTGAAGATGGGTTATTGCATGAGTGTGACATGGATCCAGGAAAATGCAGCCACATGCCTACTTCGGAGCTGCATAATAAATAGTTCTATGTTTTCTTTATTTAGTTGTCTTATGTCTTGTTATCCAACTTGAGGACAATTTGTTTTTTCAGAGGGCGAGTCCTGATGCAGTAGGTTTGAGCATATTATTGTCATTTTAGTGTCTTTAGTATTATTACAGTTTTTTGAGTCCATAAATAAGTGTCTTGAGTCCTCATTAGGTAGCTTTTGATGTATTTATTAAAGAATAATTGAGAGCTTTTGCTACAATTATTCTTACAAAGTCAATTCGTTGCATACAAACTTCTTACAAAAAACAAGGCGTTGCAGCACCTTCCAGCTTGCATCTAAGACTTGACATGTGCCAACGAAGTACGAGGTGACAAGCAATGAGGAGGCAAGCAAGCGCATGCCTAGAGAGCTTCTTGTATTTTTAATGCTGTGAAAGTTAGCGTTTAACATTATCGACTTGGTTTCCAACAAACAATTGGTCAAAAATATTACATGAAAGAGTAACGTTTTTGCAATGGATAAGCCTTAAACCAGATGGCTTCACTTTTGACCTCCATGTTTCAAACAATTGGTCAAAAATATTACATGAAAGAGCAAGGATTTTGCCATGGATAAGCCTTAATCCAGATGGCTCCACTTTTGACTTCCATGTTTCCATCCAAACAACTTTAAGCATTTCATGTCCTTCAAAATTTCTCTCCAACAAATACTTCTAACGTAACGATTTAAGTCCAACAACTACAAGAAAATTACTTTTTTGTATTATTTGCGGTGTAGCCTTGATACATTATTATTACTAAAATACACCAGGAATATCACTATGAGGAACAATATTTCATTAAATCAAAACTATCATCCAGTCTCCAAGGTAGGAAATTTTCTTCGCATCAACCTCTCTTTCTTGATGAGCATTCGTCAAAACGAGGCAAGAATGGATACAAATCCCATGGCAAGACAAAAAAAAAAGTCCAAGAAGAACAGAAGAGTACCGATTAAACATTTAATGGACAATGGAAGAGGCATGTCATTTGTTTCAAAATTCAAATGGGTCTGGCGACCAGAACTAACTAAACTATAACAGGTCAAATTAAGTGGTTATTGCTCCAAGATTTTTCAACACAACCGAGGGGAAAGTGGACCTTATCGGGCGCTGGCGGTTCTTCAGAAGCCTCTTTTCTAGTTTTAAGCTTCATCCCTTCGTTATTATCCATAGCCTGAGGCAAAATAACCAGAGTAATTAACAACAATTTGATATCACCAATACTAAATCAATTCCAAACAAAGCCATGCACAGGCCTCAAAAAGTATGAAAACAACCCAACAATCACATCAAATGGGATAAGATAGAAAAAAAGCAAAAAACGGAAGGTCATGGCCCAAGCAAACCTAGTCAATCTGAAAGATACTTTCAATGATATTGGACAAATCACGGGATAAATCTCCAGGTACTGTTCACAAGGACGAAGATAAAAAAAACATTCGAATACCCTTCAGTAAGAGAGTTTATCATGTATTTCGTACTTTATGTGCAGAAACCACCCTATATCTACTAGATGTCTTGAGGTAAAAAAACCCATATGAGTCAACCAATAGCTTATTAGAACTGAGCTGCTGACAAGAGAGAAAACGTTGGATCCACGAAATAATGGGAGGGCTTGTCTTCAAGGGTATTAGTAATGCTTTGTTTTCGTTAGAGTGGAATAAAGAACGGGATAAAGGGGGGAGTATCAATGTTGTGCCTTGAAAAACGAGGGAGGTAATATGAATAGGGGATTACTCCATATTAGCCAATCCCCCATGAGGAATTATACGAGGAAATAGTGAGGCCTAGATAATAGTCCCAGAACTATCCCATGGCCAAAGGATGGACCAGCTAATCCCAAGGGGTCCAAGTTCACCCTATCCCTAATGTCCCTCTTTAATCCAGGCATCAAACGTGCCACTATAGACCTATTTCTGTGAGACTGAACCTGCCATACATCTCATAAGAGAAAGTACAAAGTAGAACTAACTATGTAAGGCTCAAAGTGCCATACATCTCATAAAAGAAAATACAAGTGTAAATTAATTGCAAGGGTAAAAGTGGAACCACAAACTGACCAAAAGGAAAATGGAGAAAATAGAAAAAGTAATTCCAGAAACACAACTATGGATTCAAAATTTAGCAGTGCATTCCATCATCAAAAGTTCTAGCCTTCTAGGAAATATGTGAGAAAAGAGAATTTCAAAATCATATGCTAATATGGCATTGCAACGTATCAAAGTCTAAGGGTGAGTTCATGCTAAATTTTCCATCCTCAAAACGACGTCAAAATACAAGTTGTTTTTGGTAAAAATATTAAGGTGTCTAAATGTTACTTTTGGTGTTTTTGACCCTTCCATTTAGACAAGATATAGTGTAGACAAGTCGTCAAAAATACCATTTAGACAATACAGTGAACTCACCCTAACTGCAAATAATAAAATGAACCCACCTAAACAACTAATTGTAGACTCCGTTGGAGTCCGTTGATCAATAATAATATTCCGCATTCGTATTTTTATAACTATTCCTGGTTTAAGGGACAAGCTCTATCTCTTTTTGTAATAAACTTGTTTCTTTCCATAGCCTGAAGAGGACAGGCTGGTTCGTCATGGCAATCAATCATAATAAAATACCTGCTGTATACGAGCCCGCTTCAAAAAGATTTGCTCCTCAAACAAAGCAACTGACTGGATAAAACGTTCCACTCTATCCAGCAAAACCTGCATAAATATACTATAGGCATCAAAATTTGTTTATTTGATTAGTACCACAAAAAATTAATTACAAAAAGACATGTCCAACATGGAAGAAACTTTTTATAGCAGAATCACTAACTATAATTTTTAAACCAAAATCTTCAAACAAGACAGATTTCTATGATCCCTAAGCATTTCTTGTTTCCTTCAAAATGCAAAATAAGAGATCCAATGGAACACTACCACGTTTCAAGAGGGACAACACTGGGCTCAGGCTAAACCGAGAAGTGAACAAACCCAAACACCTCCGGACAGTATTGTTGAGGTTTTGGATTAGCACAGCCCTTCCGGAGTGTTACAAGATTGTAAGGTTGGTATTATACTCCAGCAGAAGTTAAAGGTCTAATATACTGGTAGGAAGAAAAAAAAAAAGTTGGCTGCCAAGAAACACGTTCAAAATAGTGTAACTATCATAAGGATGTTACAACTACAAGAAGAATAACGCCATTGAGATGGATTAGAGGAGATATTCGTAGAAAGATCAAGAAACAAATGCATCTGGTGGAAATCAGGAGGGATACCCATCGGAAATGAAATGAAGCAAGAATTGTTTAAAATCATTTGGGCATTTGGCCATGTGGGATGCCTATACTAGTGCATTGATTAAAGTGGATTTTTTCAGAAGTTGAAGGCATCAAAAGGAATAAATGACAAGAATAAATTGATTTGAGACAGAGAGAAACATGGATAAGTCCCAAACTTAAGCCAAGAATTTTGTTTTGAATATAGTCACCCAGAGCCAGAGGAAACAGATCCATGGAGCAAATATCAAATAACTGGACCCCAGCCTTGAGCGAGTCAATTCTGTATATTGGAAGTCACCCCACAATATCTATGGAACCTGTTTCCCTCTTAATTCTACTATTACTAACCACTCACATCTTGTCATCAGGTAACCTAGAGCGAAGCATGAGAACATCCTGGATGGTTGGCAACATTTCTAGACAATTTTGTTGCAAACGTTCAGGTTTAATCATGAATCCAAAATTAAGCAGCCAAAAAATCATCATTTATCACCTAAGAGTTGAACAATCGAAAGCTTCCACAATATCAAAAGGTTACTGAAACCAGCACGAGAGAAACCGTGTTTTATTGTTTCATCTAGTCCGCGTGACAAATCGGGTGCGAATTAGATTTTACAGAGCCAACCTTGTCTAGACGCTTCATAAAAGACCTAAACCTAGTTTTGTGGCTGATTCCAAAAAACAGCGGAACTATGAAGGACTTGAAAGGCTTTCCACCTACTAGTTCAGTGACAAGGCATCAGCATATAGGCAAAAAAATAATAATTAAAAACAAAGTGTAATGCTTTATGGTCGGAGGACAATCCTAGATTAAGTGCTTATTGCTGAAGAGCGCGTGGACTCAGGTTGAGGAGTGGAGGCCCAGGTGTTATCTGCAAGCTTGACACTGAAGAAGCCTACAGTCATAAGAATCGGAAACATTCTCTGGTACATTTTGGTGAGGATGGGGTTTTGGAAGATATGGTGCTCTTGGGAGCTATTTAAATTTCACAGCAATTAGAAAACCATAGTCAAGCGTTACTAACCTGACCTTGAAACAACTTACTTAACCAAACAGGAGGGTCATTAGCCAATACAACAGAAAACGACTATATGAGAGAATAACAAAACCATTTTCAACACGGCATGAAATGTCAGTAGAAGCCGGAAAACCTCTACAACGAGAGTGCAGAACTAGCAAGAGAAAAATGAAGCCTCAAACTAACTGCTCTTCGCCTAATGCAACATATGGGAGACTTTGAGGATATTGGGACATGGAGCAAAGGAAGATGGCAGGAAGACAAAAGCAGAGGCGACCGCAGGATTTACAATATGAGGGGGCCAGACCATATGTATATAATCCAGTAACTTGTAACCAAATGGAACTCAATACGTAGCAGAAGAAAAATCAACCGTTAGAATCTCGTTATGAGTATTACCAAATGCTAATTGATATGTTACATAGAGAATCAATAACTAGGTTTGAGTTTGTTCCATTGTTTAGATATGAAAGAGAGGGAGGCTGAGAAGAAGAAGAAGAAGAAGAAGAATAGATCATTTTTTGCTCAGTTAACTACATAACCGATAGAAGGGAACAAGATAAAAATGAAAAAGGTGAGGATAATAACTTTAATGTAGGGTTTTCTATTTTTGTGATAGATAAGGAAAGCTTTATAGAAGGCAGTTCAATTCATTTGTAGGGGCCAATTCTCGTATTAGAGACCAAGTAAATTGTAGCATTATTGGTAGGATTTCAAAAAAAGTTGCAGGGGCTCGGGGGGGCCCTATGCCACTGCCTGTGTCCGCCCCTGGACAAAAGCACAATCATGAACCCTTGAGCTGATGTAGAAGGGCAAGCCTGGAGTTCATAAACATCCTAGAATGACGCTTGTGAACCTTTGGCGGCTATACGTGTGCGCTGTAGTATATATCTATACTTAAAACAACTAAATATATCTGCAAAAAACAAAGATGAGTGGAACCCCTAACGAAGAATATTACCTCACCAGCATCAGTAAGATAACCACCTATAGCAGCAAACTCCTTTCTATAAACATGCATCAATAGATTAATAGCACCCTGAAGAAGAAAAGTGTGTTTTTCTTAGTGCAGCATGAACAGAGGATTATACTAAAGAGAGAATAACATCAACCATTAGCAAGTTTTGATTCTTAACAATGCTGCCACCATTTTAATAGCGAAAAATATGCTAGCATCTACAATTAGCAAACGTGATATTTTAACCACTTGTTTAATCATAGAACATTCAAGCCATGGATTGCCAGCCAGCTACATACCTCACGAATTTCCAGTGTTGGCATATGTGGAAGAAAGTCATTTCCAACAAAAAAACAGAGAAACACAAAGTCATCCACCAATCGCTCAAAGCTAATCTCAAATGGAGGGTTGGGGATCTCCAAATCATATTGCAAGTATTCTCGCAACACCCAGATATTAAGGAACTGCCCAGGCCAAATACGCTCATAAGTAGGAGTTAACATGGGGTATGGCAAACAAAATGAAAATAATAAGTAGAGAGTGAAACATCCGAAGCCAAGATGATAGCATCCAACCTGATATTTCTTTTTGTGAATTGGCGTGTTATCCACCACCTTCCCATTCATATCTACATCTTGGCTACCTGGCCTACCACGACAGTCAGCAGCTAGATGACCAACTTGACCACAGAGGAAACATTTTTCTTGCTGCCCAGGCAAGGTTATCACCTGTAAAATAGGCAACAGACTAGTAGCATTGATCATACCAAGGAGTTAGAGATATAATGGAATTTGTAAAGAGCAGCCACCCACCTCCCTTAATATTGAGAAGTGAACCTCATGTGTCGCTAGAGACAGCATAATCAGATCTGCATCCTGCTTTTAATAAGCTACATCATTCTTTCTAGACATCACAACTTGCAATTTTACGATGAGTATGCAAAAAATTCAAACCCTTTTAAGCCACCACATACAATGTGAAAGCAAAAAGAGAACAGGATTAAAGAGGTTATTCTTTATCAACAAATCAAGGACAATAAGTCACTCACCAGGCCATACAAACAATGCCGAGTATTCGGATTAAAACCTGGAAGGTTACGCTGCAGCCGTATGTAAGACATGATTTTGTGTTCACCCTCACCAGGAACATTCGAATCAGAGAGTATAACCTTCAAATAATCACCCAATGCAGCCCCATAAATAAACTAACACAGACAAAGCATCCTGGAAGCCAGAAGCATATATCAAAAAGAACCAGAAGGGATTACTCCACAGAAAAGAAATCATCGTTCTTGAAGGGACAAAGAGAACGAGAAATATCTAGGAATCAGCCTACCAAACCTTTGTACTCCACCAGCCAGGGTTATGGTTCAACCTAGACTGTATATGGTATTGAAGTCCTACTGAGAGCGCTGCCATGAACTCAGTGCCAGGAGTTATGACATTTGAGTCAGATGTTTCTGTGGGAATCTGATTTTTGCCCTCAAGTTCAAATTCCTTCCTCAATCGTTCCTCCTCCGCTTCCTGAAGAAGAGAAACAAAAAGATGCATATTCACTTACTTTCTCTAAATTTAAGTATGGTATGACCATCTTTCAAAAGTTTGAGAAACTACAGCCACAGCCGCAGCCGCATCTTTTGCTGCTCTGAAGCGCCTGGAACGTTGCTGATTCATTTTAGCTCTTGGGGCAACCCCATCTACAAAGTTAAAGTTTAGGTCAAGCTAGATGTAGTGCACATAGGATGAGAATAGGGCACTTTTGGGTGAAAAACAATCTTACCAATTGCCATGTAAAGAAGCTTTCTTGGGCGGACTAGTGAAAATAGATGATCAATGTAATCAAATATTGATTTAAATACGTCATCGTAAGTGGTAGGTGCAGGCTGCATTTGCATAGAATGAGTCTTCAGGATCAAGCTAGTATAAAATCAAACTCGTGACAGAAGAACGCAGAGAGGCAAATATGAGAGGTAGGACAAACTTGAAGTCCTTCTAAAAAGCATAACAATTAAACGGTTAAACCAAAACAAATCATTCAACAACACTCCACATATAAAGAAGCTTTTTGGGCAAACAATGAATCTTTACATGCATAATCATAAGTGCCATGTAGACACTGCATGTGCAGAGAATCTTCAGGATCAAGCTAGTATACTACGAAAGTCGCGACAGGAAAATAGGGAGAGGGAGAGAAGAGGTAGGACAAACTGATATCTCCAAAAAAATAATAAACCAAGCACTAATTAAGGTAATACAGATCTCTCGACAAAATTGTGAAGCAGTACAAGAGCAAAGTTGAGGTTAGGCCCATTTGCAAGCAAGATGAATGGAATATTCTCATGATTCATAAACTACTAATCCAAAAGAACACAGCTCAAACCGAACACAGATCAATTAGTAATGTTTTAAAAAGCACCAAACAGCAAATGGTCCCCAGCCTAGGTAGGTTTCCAGAAGATTGTGGGTTGAAACGCATATGTATATGTGCTTGCCCTCATGTCAAAGGTGTCGGCTTTATCATACATTATACACCCATGGTCACCCAATTTAACTTCAGATGTTGACACAGAAACAACCTCATACAAAACTTTGTCACAAAGTAAATCTCCGATTGAAATCTCAACATCTTGCACTAACTTCTAGTATATTACCTTGATACAGCCATGAGATAGAATACGGTTGAGCAATTGGCAATTCTTTTAAGTCCCAACCTTGAAGCAAAATCCCGCAAAACAAAACTTTTGGAGCAACCATTAGCAAGAACCAATGTGCAATACAGCCCATAAAACACAGCTTTGGTGCGAAATATAGAATCATCACTCTTCCAATCATGAGTTGCACTTGGGAAATGTTTTTGATATTGATAAAGGAGCACCCCGGTTATGCCGGCATAAACCTCGCCATGAGCCTGACCTCTTTTGTTTTCTTCATTGGCACTCTCCTCGTCTTCACTGTCTTGCACCGCTAAAGTAACTCTCCGATTAGGGCATGTGCCACCAATATGTCCTTTATCATCACACTTGAAACATGCGGATTTTGACTTCTCATCTAAGGTTTCAAGACACTGCAGTGCTGGTTTTGCCGCAGGAAGTTAAGGATTTAATGTTGGTTTGCACATAGCATATAGACTCTTCATCTTCTCTTCAAAACCATAAAGCGACTTGGCAAGTCTCCTCCACAGACCATAGCCTAAAGTCAGCCATATCATCCTGGATTGGAATTCGCAGCCTGGCTCTGTATTTTCTACTTCTTCAGCTTCATACACCCCTGCTCTCATGGGCAACACAGAGAACTTCTCTGTGTATTCATGAACACTTTCATGTCCTTGCTGAAGGCTAGGAAATTTCGTAAATAAGCTTTGCTGACAGTCCATGGGTAGAAACCACACTTTAGAAGAGTCTCCAGTTCATCGCATTTAGCTACTTCACCCTTACCACTTCTTTGATTAGCCTCTTTGAGTTCTTGCCCACCACATTTGTGTTGCTCCTTTCAATATAGCACTAGCGCATTGTACATTACTTCCTCTGGTTAGTTGATGTCATTAACGTCCTGGTTGAAATATGGCATCAACCAATCAAGGAAAGTTTTAAGGATTCATCTTCCAATTAAAGTGAGACTCTGCTAATTTAAATCCTTTATAGCCCGCTAAAAAATTTACCATTCACATTTCTAACATTTGTTTGACACATAAGTTGGTCTCTTAAATGATGAGGACAATCCAAATGAGGTGAGGTGGATTTTCTAAAAAGTCTACTTGCTGCCTTTTAGAAGCCATGTTCATGGACTCCTGCCCATACTCCAGAGATATTAAATTTAGAAAGATGTCCCCTTTGCTGAAAAACATCTTGTCCTTCTCCTTGGTTGGGAAACATCTTGTCCTTGGCCTCTGAAATGCACGTTACTGGCATATGTTGTGCCTAGGAAGTTGTTAGCTATGATAGTTTTTTAAATGATAGCTTAAATGTATGTTCGGCAGCTGCATATGAAGGAGTTGGTGGATCCACAACAACTTTGCATTTCCAAGAGAAATTTCTTCCAAAATAGTACCTACCATGTCTTCCAACTAGTGAAAATGTTCATTGTTTTCTCCTCTTTGATCTTCAGTTGTAGTCTTTAAACCATTGGTATATTGTTCAATACTTTGAATCCTGTCACCATGGGATTCAATCTTCTCATCACGCTCCGTGTTAGTTACCATTTTGAAGAAGACTTCTGAAAGCAACCTAAGGATCTTAATTTGCTCTGATACCAGAATCAATGTATCTAGGTGGGAGGTTCCAACCGGTGTTTTAAAACCGCGCGCCAAGGCGATGAGGTGAGCCGAAGGTGAAGCGTGCGCCTCAAGTCCTCATGGAAGTTTCACACATCTTTACACAAAATTCATCCTAACCATATTGAACTTATCCAAAAAAAAAAAAAAATCATCCTAACCATTGATCAAAGGATTAAAACGTGGCCCAATGCACCAGATAAACCCTTCAGATTAAAAGTGCTTGATCATTAGCCCTAGGTGACCAAAAACGAAATACAGCAGGAAACGAAGTCTTGAAGAGATACTGCAGCTCTGATCGATGAAATACATAAAAAGTAAACTCAATTCTAAAAAGTCCCAGAAAAAATGCAAAATCAATTTTACATTCTATTCTGCAGTATGGTCTGAACGAAGAAGTATGTTTATGGCTGAGCATGAGAGTTGGTCCACGAACTACGTCAAAACCTGTTTTTATTTTTTGGTGCATCAGAAAGACTCAAAACATGTATTAGTTGTAATTGCCAAGAGGTATATAAAGAGTCAAACTTATGACCCAAGATCTACATAACAGCCCATCCACAAAATCAATTTTCCTGTTTTATGACATTTGGAAGTTTTAAAAGTGTATGCTTATGTTGGAGTTTCGAGTATATTAGAATTCTACTTATTTTAATAAATTGCGCCTCACTTTGATGAGGCACGCGGCGAGGCTCCAGGGGACCATGGCGCCTCGGTGTGCCTTGAGCCTTCTAAAACACTGGTTCCACCAAATACAATATGTAGGTGGACCCAAATAACTTGGATGAAGGCCGAAAATCAAGTGTTCTTAAATCGGGAGACGTATACATATCTCAAATGCTGACATACGTTACCAAAAGGCAAAAGCTAATATACAACTGAATGTTAGTTATACATACAATCTAAAATCTGTTGTATACATATGAAAAATAAGTTTTCAGAATGAAAATTTTCCGAGTTTACCAAGTGGGGTCTAATGGTCTATCACATTAAGGCTTTCTTGTGCCTGGATAAAGGGAAGAGAAGAAACCTTATCATTCATGCAAAACGTGATTGAAAAATGTTGTTTCTATTCAAGATCTGATGGATTGAGTTTTAGTTTTCTTAAATCATTCAAATGTCGCCATAACTAGATCACACGATTTAGAACACATTTTAGTTCCACTTCTTAACATATGGAATGGCTTTTTGCAATAAGTAACTGTACCGAATCAGATACGTAAACATCTCGTAAGATACGAGGTGGGACACACAGTTTTTGGAAGGAGACGATACGAATCGTAGGATACGTATCTAGTACCGTAGGTTTCTAACAACTATGCAAAACAGAAAATCTCCTAAAACCAGATTTTCGGATTGATTCTGCCAGCAAATAGAGCCTGGTGCGACCGATTTAGGCCCCCGAAAATTTACAAATGGGAAGGGCCCCTTTAACTTTGGTACTCCTTACAAGTGTCCAACAAAAAGACCCCATCTTTAATCTTCACTTTAGGCCCCCAAAATGTCAGGGCCGGCTCTGCGGCAGCAAACAAGGCTCAAAATCCACGACCTATGGGCTCAAAACCAAACCCTAAAAGGCAGAAGCACGAGGCCTCAATACAACATCTGACTCTTTTAATCCATCAACTGCCTTCAAACTAGCATTACATTCATGCACGCAATAGCTAAGGGATTACTTAGTGGTGAAGTACCCAACAAATAAAATGTAAAAAAAAAAAAAACTACCAAACAACAAGGACAGGCCAAGCTGCAAACAAGCAGCCATGTCGTCAACAAGCAGCTTACAAATACCTCCTTTCTAACTCAAAAACAAAAGCGCGTGTGCATAACGAGTGTTTACTTTACCTTGCCTTCGGGATGAAAACAGGGATGGATTATCCCGTTCATGTCGAGGTAGAGGTTATCGAACTCCATGCCGTTAGGGTTTGGTTTGGAGACGTCAACCGGTAAGAGGACGCCGGTGGGGCCTTGTCTGGGCTCCTCCTCGACCACGTCGGCGATGGACTTTGGGTACCGATCGGCGAGCCACCTGTAGAAAGCCGGGACTCCCATCGCCGAGCCCTGTGTTGGGGTCCGGACGTCAAAGGTCTTGATGCGACGGGCAGGAAATTGATGGGGATTTCGACTGCTCGCGATTCGATAAATTTCTAGTAAATGTATTTGAATAGGGCTGCGTTGTTTTGTCTTAACTTACACTTGATATGCGAATTTTGTTCTTATTCAAAAAAAAATTTATTTATTAATTTTGCATAAAATTTTTGTCTGATATTGATTTATCTAAATAAGAGAAATTAAAAAAGTCAATTTCTTTACTTTTATCCAATTATTTTAAGAAATAATCAATTTTTAGTGCAAAAATTCCTGAGAAATAACCACTTTTTAGTGTAAAAAATCACATAGCGCTTTTTGTGCTTAAAAGTGATTGTTTTTCAAAATACTTGAGTAAAAGTGAATTTTTTTTATTTTTTTAATTCCTCTTATCGAGACGAATCAATAGTCAACAAAAATTTAACGCAAAACTAACAAATGCGAAAAAATTAAAATAAGGACAAAATTCTCATTTTAAATTTAAGTTTAAGTTAAGCCCAAAAAAATGCATTAAGGTAGGTTTGGATTACAAAGTTGAGTTACTTGTTTATTTTGTCCTTATTTAATTTTTTTTTGCATTTGTTCGTTTTAAGTCAAACTTTTATGATTTATTGATTTGTCTCGGCAAGAGGAATCGAAAAAGTAAAAAAATTTGATTCAAACTCCTAATTTTTTGAATAAAGACAAAAATAAGTAAATAAGTCAGCTTTTTTTAGTTATTCTTGTCTTTTTGAAACAAATTATTAGTTTCGATCAAAAAATTTTATTTTTCCGATTCCTCTCGTTGAGACGAATCAATAAGTCACAAAAGTTTTATTGAAAACTAACAAATGCAAAAAATTCAAATAAAGACAAAAAAAAAGTTATTATTCCACTTTTAAAGCCAAATGAGCAATTATTTTGGTACAGTATTTTTTATTGGAAAATAATTTCTACAATCTCTTTTTTTATTATCGTATTCCATTTTTTGTCTTTCAATGAAGTTTTTGTTTGTATTTTTCTCTCTAAAAGATTAGAAAAAAAGAGTGTCATAATAATAAAAAAAGAGTGTACAAATCATTTCCCTTTTTATTTTTCGTAACTTTTTGTTTAGTTTTTCGACGTAATTATGCAAAAAGTATAAAAATATGAACTGATGTTGAAAAAATTTAAATAAAATGGCATTTAAACTTGAAAAGACAATTGTTTTATACTTTTTCGTCTTTAGTGATTTTTTTTTTTGCTTTTTGTCATAATTTTATATTTTTTTTAGACTCCTCTCGTCAAGATGGATGATTAATCTAAAAAAATCACGTAGATCTAAAAATAGTTCAAAAAATATGAACAAAATATCAAAATGAAAAAAATAAGTTAAGTTTAGAATAACTTTAAGTACCACTCCGGTTCATTGCCCGGTCCGCAAAACCAAAATTTTTTTGTCAAGAAAAATTAAATGTAGTACTCCGTATTTTGTCAAGAAATTTTGAATTTAATAACAATGAGCTCTTTTAAGTTATTAAAATAAGTTTTTTTTTGTGAATTATTTTATTTTATTTTATTTTGGCAGGTCGAACAATGATTTCAGGCGAAAAGAATATTATTTTCAAGATATTTCAATAAAAAACCATAGTTTAGAATAGTTTTTGACGAACAAGATCATCTCATATATATCAAAATATGAACAAATACAACAGATCGAACAAAAACTGTTCATGCATGCGCATTCTTAAATATTGCACCATAGACTCGGTGAACCCGAGACTTGCCACATAAATTGTTACTGTGACATGGGGACGTTAAATGGAGCACATTACGGCAATGCACAGTATGTAGCATTGTCTAACAGCTCGTTTGGAACGAGTGATTTCGAGCGAGAAAAAAGGAGAGAGTGAGGAATCCGACTCTCTCCCACGTTTGGGAGAGCCATCAGGCGAGAAAGGGGTGGGGAAGGAGAGAAACCGTTTCCTCACAGGACCTCATTTCTGAATCGCGCCGGATGTGGCGCGATTCTGTGAGAAAGGAATGGAAGGCACACATGCGGGCTACGCCGGAGTTGCTCGCTCGTCGCCGGAGTTGCTAGCTCGTTGCCGGTGTTGGGAGATCGTCGCCGGAGAAAACTTCGTCGCCGGAGTTTACATATATTGGTCGCCGGAGTTTACAGATCTTGGTCGCCGGAGAGGGTTTGATTTCTCACGGTTGTTTAGGTTGCACAGTGAGAAATCACTCTCCTCTCTTCTCCTTTCTCACCATTAATGGATAAGACTCTCATTTCTTCTCCTTTCTCACCCCTCCATCGAAAGGGGCTGTAAATGTGCCCTCGCACTTGTATGTACGACCATGGTTTCACTGATTCGTTGCAACGAAACTAGTGGTGTGCTATGCATAGTACGGTATTGTGTAATTTCAATCGTCTAAAAGTGTTTTAAATGGTTCAAATTTTAAAAAACTCTTTCAGGAAATAGTTAAGTTTTTAAAAATCTGGACCATTGATTATCGAGATGGACGGTGCAGATGGCACACAACACACTACAAAGCACAGTCCCTACTTCCCATTGCAACTTTATTTGAATGGATCTATATGATGCCAATGGGTGGTCGCTCTGTGCTTGATGAGAGTAGAAACCTCTATGCCAACCCTACTTCACTTTTGGCATGGGTTGTGATTGTGTGCATTGAGTTCACTTTCTAACATCTCTAGTGGGGCCCTTTAACGCCAGAAATGAGTCACATCAGCCGATTTGTGAAGGAAATGGATGGAGGCTAACAGCAGGTGCCTCAATTTGGGGATTTTGAAAATCCAGGTGTTTAATTGAAATAAAATGAAGTTCAAGTGTTTCGGTGACATTGGAGTGAAAGTTCAGGTGCCATTTTAAAATTTATCTCTTGGTGGAATTATATTTTCCTCAATCAATTAGATGTGATTGAGGAGTAATTGTGGGTTGTATAACCTTTACCCTATATGTAGGAGTAACTGTGGTGGTATCGAAATATACTCACCACCGAAAAACTTACCGCCATCGACTATACACTTATCGATTCTACACCGACGGGTACACGGGGTTCACTCTGGGTCTCGCATGAATTATCCGAGACGTTCAATAATTTAAAAAAAAACAAACTGAGTGGGCCTTAATTATGAGAAGATTCAGCTCAATTTGATATGTATAGGTGCTCGATCCAATCTTTTTATTTTTCATGATTCAGTTTAAAGACCATGCCCGTCAGGGTTCAGTGAATGCTGCTACGAAAATGGATAGGTTGATGGCCAATGATACTACTAATTTGCATGGATAATGAAACCTTGAAGAGTAGGTTTGAAACACGAACAGTCTTCTACTGGTAATTGGTTGATAGTATCATTTTCTTTCCCCAAGTGTTCGGCATTAAAATACTGTAGTATCTACCCGTCAAAGAAGGTGCCAGTAGTTTCAAGAATATTGTTTGCTTATTCACTAAGCACTCTCTCTCTCTCTCTCTCTCTCTCTCTCTCTCTCCGTCTCGTACTCTCTTTTATCTCTCCACTCTCTTACATATATATGTTCAAACCAGCTCCAAAATTGTTCAGCTCCATATATACACTTCGTTTCATTTCTCTACATCTAAGCCCATACATACATACATACCCCTCTCTCTCTCTCTCTCTCTCTCTCTC
>BPLS01000366.1:709215-734840 GCA_019656275.1 Rhododendron kiyosumense | reverse complement strand
CTTGTCTTCAGTGAAGATCTTTTCTTTATATATCTTCTTCCACCTATTATATTCAATGCCGGGTAAATTATATCCTTTCCAAATGTTTTCGCCGTCTATTGTGACTTATTGAGATCTCCTAAGCACTTTATGGTCATGTTTGTTAGTCATTCTATTTTCAGTTTTCTGTTTTCATTTTCAGAATTTTCAAAATTAAACTATCTTCTTTCTTTCTATCTTTGTTTTTTATTGTTGTGGAATTTTCCTAATTTTTTGGCGAGAAAAGAGAGTAAATTTCAAGAGGTATGGATGCCGATCGACTGATGCACAGGACAATAAGAAAAAGGTTCTCACTAATGTTTTTTTTTCCATCTCCGGTCATCAAACGAGCAAGACGCTAGTTCTAATATATATGCATATGTAGGCTAGTAAATATGGTTATCTTTTAGAAGAAGTTTATGTGCATCCTTCTCTGAGCTTCTGGCCTTATTTGTTGTCATTGACGTGCTCTTGCGCTTGGTATGAGCGGTTTCAGGATGTCATCCTCTGTATCACTTTTCAGTCTAATTCATGTTCTGCAAGTTCGTTGAATGCCTCATGTCTTGTTATATGTGGATGACATGATTATTACTAGTTCAAAACGTACTTCTATTCCAGCGTCATTAACTTGGGTAGATTAAATATATAGAAAATGTGTAAAGTCTAAATAGGTTTTTTTACTTGAGCTTTCCATTCTAGCTTGCGGGACATATACTCGATCCAACCCTTTGATATAGTACTATGAGTGCCCCCTCTCCACTTAGTCCACTAGCCCCGCCCACTGGTGGCATCCAAGAGTTCAATCACTGATGATATTTCCTTATACGCTGCGCATTTTTGGTATAATCTAGCAAGCAATGCCGTGTTGATGAATTCAGATTTCTAACATTCCAAAAAATTCTTCTATGATACTTTAAGCATAATAATCTTAGTGTTGGTGCCAGGTTTCAGGTGAAAAAGAAGCAATTTTTCCGTAACTTCATCACCATTGTGCTGTTTGGTGCTGTTGGGACACTGATTTCCTGGGCCGTCATATCATTAGGTATAACCTAAATTTTGTGTATGTTGCTTAAGTATGCACATATATCTTCGGTTCATTCTCTAGGTGACATGTTTGCCCTTTCGTTTTCATTTGGAATACACAAGAAATAGTAAATCTCTTTAAACAATGTGTGCTTTTCCGCTTTCTTTCTTTTCTGTGTTTTGGCTAGTCTTTTACCATTCACAAGTTCATAACATCGTCCATATTTACTACGAGAATGTAAGAAGAATATTTACCTGTATGTGTGATAGTGGTATTTTGCTAATACATGAAAGCTCAAGAAAGTTGAAAATGGGTATTGACTATGGAAGTATTGGGAAATAAATTCAAATCTGCAACACAAGGAAAGTGATTTTATAGTTATCTACTTCGTTAATTGGGAGCTGAATCTGCAAATGTAGTTCAGATAAGATGACTGGATACTCATCAACTCAAGCTTTAAACTATTAGTTTGATTTCCAAACTTGTCCTAGTTTTTAACTGAGCTACTTTGATATATTTATATCCTAAGTGGGCTGATATTTTTTTACGATTAAATACATTCAAGCTTAAAATCCTAACAACAGCTGCATCATATAAAAAGTTAACCATATCTTTGGATCAATAAATAACTGCATACGAACTTGCAAATTGCTTATTGTAAGCAAACATGTCTACTTAAGGGCCTAAAACCAAGAGAAGACCGAAGGAGAGCTGAAATGCAATTATTGTAGACAAGCAATACATTGATTTTTTGGACACCATCAGTACATTTATTGAACTATGACTTCGTTGGCAGTGAACTTAAGAGCATGTTCTGTTCAGGGGGAAAAAATGAAGCATGTTCACTGTAAAAGAATACACTTGGTATAAAAGTTGCACCTGAACAACTAAGACCAGAGAGACGCTCCATCTAAAGTTCTGAATTTTACCTTTGATGAAGGCCATAGTCCAGACTTTGTAGGATATGCTATTAATTTTACTAATGAAAGGAGAAAGGAAAATTTATAGGTTATGTCATCCTGATGATTTTGTATAACATGTTATTTAGATGAATGTTGTTCTTTTATCCAGGATATAAGGTCTAGTATTAAGAACATAGCTGCGACTTACTTATCTTCTAGACTTAGGAGTTGACTATGATTTATGGTTTGATCACATCTAGGTAACATAGTTTCATGTATGTTACAAAGCTTGACATACCTTGTTGGGATCATCTATTAACAACTTTAGCTTTTAGGAGAACTGCTACTAGAGCATTGGTTCCAAAAGGTTTTTGATGCAAAGTCTTATCATATATGTTTGCCCCTCCCCCTCTATGGTTGCCATTGTGCGCGTCTTTTGAGGAAGTTATGTTATATGGGCGTTCTTTCGTAGGGCTGGCTCAGGCTCTTTGCCTTTTCCTTCTCCTTTTTGTCGCCACTTAGAAATATGTACGTGATGTACTTAGAAAATTTGTGTGTTAAATACTTAGAAATACATTAATTATTTATGGGGTCCTATTTTCAAGATGTAGAGAGGTAGGTTTTGCATTTCTAGAGCTTCTTTACCATTTCATGAAATTTACTGCCTCAAGATTGCATGCAATAAATCGTAGGCCAAGTTAAGAAATTGATTTAAGATATCTTTTTTCAAATATTTGTAAATTACAAGAGCAAATTAATAAAAACTAGTAATTGCCAGTGATCTGGATGTTAAGTGTCTACTGGTCTTGATTAAGATCCATTTGAGTTTATTCATGCGGGATAGAGATTGGTGTTGGCTGTGCTCGTGACCCTCTTGTGCTTCAATCAGGTGTCAAACAGATTTTTGGAAAAATGGACATTGGCTTCCAGGATGTTGGGGATTATTTCGGTACCATTTTTAGCTCCTGTTTGGTTAATCGTTAAATCTTTTTCTGTTTGGACCCTGACTAGCTGTTTTCTTGCATTAATTTAGCCATCGGAGCAATATTTTCTGCAACAGATTCAGTTTGCACATTACAGGCAAGGTTATATTAGAGCTAAAGTAGTGTTTTAATACCGATGGTGTTGGACTTAATGAAACTAAGCATGTTTTGATGTGGCTTGGTGCAGGTGCTTAATCAAGATGAGACACCTCTTCTTTACAGTTTGGTATTTGGGGAAGGCGTCGTGAATGATGCTACATCAGTTGTGCTTTTCAATGCAATCGAAAGCTTTGACGTTACAAATGTCAATCCCACGATTGCCCTCCATTTTATGGGCAACTTCTTTCATTTATTTTTTACGAGCACAATGCTGGGAGTACTTGTATGTCTCTCTCTCTCTCTCTCTCTCTCTCTCTCTCTCTCTCTCCCTCCCTTTGTGTGTGTGTGTGTGTGTGATATCTTTTAGGCAAGTGCCCAAACAAGCATGTGGCAGTAAAACATCTTTTCTCTTGCAGACTGGGCTGCTTAGTGCCTACATCATCAAAAAGCTGTATATTGGCAGGTAAACATAAAATGGTACTACTTAACTTTATGATTGTTCCACATTGTGCATTCAGAATTAAATTACACACTTAAATTGAAACATGGATTGGTACGATGTATCAGATATCTTATTGGAAGTATCACATGTTAACTCTGTTTTACCCATCCTTTACAAGAGATGCATTTGGCTCATTGTCAAGACTCGTTTAAATTACTTCCTTATCTTATGGAAAACCCATAAAAAGTAAAATACCTTATAAAGAGCCTAATAAATTATTATTTAGCTATTATACCATTAAGGGTAAAGTACTGTGGTGTTAACGTGTCATCAAATATGGTATAATTCCGCAAACAATTTCCTTACGAACGGGAGCTCCCCTCTTGACCAGTTTGCAGAGATTGGATCTCCTTTCATGGTATTTTAGAAATCTCACTTCCATTATAGTTGTAGGGAATTTGTTTATGTTGACACATTGTCCTCCTTCATGTTCATTCCAGTTTTATCCACATTGATTTGGATCGGTCTCGTTGGTTTTGTATTCAAAATGCTTCTACCCGAATCACTTGACTTTCTCGACAAGATTACAAGCATTAATATCAATTACGAATTTCTTCTCTATGGCTAGGTGTTGTACTCTGATTTGATTATGGGTTTGGCTATTAATTGCCAACACCCTGACTGAAGTCATTCTTGAGGAGACACGTACCTCAGGGCCTAGGGTGGTGTAGAAGTGTCCAAGAAAAACTGCGCATTTGCAGCAAGTAACATAAGATGGGTCCTTTGTTACAACACAGATACTGTATGTAGGCTTTGTGCCTTGCATGTCATTACAAAGACCTCTGCATGTCTGTCAATTTGGGGCATTTATTTGGCTTAACTGTTTGGTCAACCTGAATGAATTCTTAAGACAAACAACACACTTGAGGTTTACATGATTTTGGGCATGGAAAGTGACTGTCTTAGCATCTTGTACGAGTCAAGATGCATTGGGCTAGTCCATTGGAGAGGCAAAATTCATTATATGTACTAGAAGCTTGTTTCCTTTGCATCTAAGGGAAGGGCCCTAACAACTTATTTTAACTGGACATGAACATTCTAGGACATTCTTGTGCTCACCATTATAACTGGATCTTTGTGCTTCCCCCACATCACTGACACTTAATTGATGACTAATACTTCGTTTCATGAAATCTCCTTTGGCGACCCTGGATTTGGTTTGCCACTTCTTTGAGGAACCTCTATCACATTAATCCACCAAAGTTCATGGAGGATTTGCAAGTATCACCTGCTTTATATTTACTATCATTCGTTTACGTTAAAGAATACAAGGGAAATGGTCGTGGTTATATATGCATACGCTGACAAAACTCAATTGGATTACAATCTACAGAACAATGAAATTACTAGACAAAATGGAAAAACGCCATAGACGAATCAATAAGTAACAATGGCATAGTGGATATCAATTTTGCAGTGTAACTTTGGCGATTTCTTCTTCCTGAAAATTAAGAAAGACAGAAAGGCTTTCAGGGGAAAAGCTTGTGGTCCACACCACATTTCAATGTCTTATAATAAAAAATGACGGGTATTTTTTTTTGTTCTGGAGATTGATTTTTGCCTGAGATTGCAGTGCTGGAGACTAGTACATGCAACAATTAAGAGAGATAATTCGGTTAATGTTAAACAGAAATGCAAGGGGACAAAAGATAACACGGGATGCAGTGTAAAAAGATACTCCACAAGTTTAGTGAACTTACTTGATTATTTGACCTTTGACATAGCAAAATTGCTACAAAAGATTCATATAGACAACCCCAATTAATTGGGACACAAGGCTTAGTTTGCTACTCGTTGTACATTTGAAGCTCATGTCTGTAATACCAAGTTTTTTTGTTTCTTTTTTTGATTGTTCTAAGTTACAAATAACCAACCTTTTTTTTGTTAAGACCTAAAAAATTATCAACCTAAATGATTATGCAATGGATTCCAAAAGTTTAGTCAGGAGATCATGAAACTAGAACTTCCCTGCATGAGGAAAATCTCCCTCCCTTGTTTATTTACCAGACATGCAAGATGCAAACAACACTATTATCATCGCACTATATATTGGTTAACATTGAAATTATTTCAAAACATTGGTTTATTTGATTTGACTAATTGCATTTTGTCAATTCCTTATTTTGTTTAAATAAAAAATCTTTATTGGGGAGAGCAAGAATGTATTCTGGAATTTAATATGATCTGACAAAGTCCAGGCACTCAACAGATCGCGAGGTCGCTCTTATGATGCTTATGGCCTACTTTTCGTATATGATAGCTGAAGTAAGATTCTTACTAATTTCATGAGCCATTCGCTTGAGGCCCTTGTTTCCTTTGACCTTGAGATTGCCAAGTTATGAAGTTTGAATCAGTCTTATTTACATTTGGTAATTTTCTATGCAGCTGTTCTATTTAAGTGGCATTCTAACGGTGTTTTTCTGTGGGATTGTGATGTCTCATTACACATGGCACAATGTGACAGAGAGTTCAAGGATCACCACAAAGTACGTTTTTTTCTTAAATTTCATCCAAACCATTGGAACAAACCTATTTTGCTAACTGTTTCACTTCTTGATGTCAATGGTCCATGAACTTATGGTTTAGTTTTTTCATGAATCATGCAGGCATGCTTTTGCGACATTGTCATTTGTTGCTGAGATTTTTATATTTCTCTACGTTGGTATGGATGCTTTGGACATTGAAAAATGGAAGTTAATGAGTGATAGGTATGTTAAACATACATGCTGAGGAGAAACTCAGCTTGGTAGATTATTGGATGGTGAATTAATTATTATTCTATACTCAAATTTTTCCAATTTTTCCAGGCCTGGAACATCAGTTGCAGTGAGTTCAATACTGCTCGGCCTTATTTTAGTTGGAAGGGCAGCTTTTGTTTTCCCCTTATCCTTCTTATCTAACTTATTCAAGAAAACTCAAAATGAAAAAATCGGCTTCAAGCAGCAAGTAAGCATCGTCTTTTTTAAAGTTCCTTGTCTCGGTTAATTGATTGTTTATCCCACCATTATAATCGATTTTTCAGGTCACGATATGGTGGGCTGGTCTTATGAGGGGTGCTGTGTCTATGGCACTTGCTTATAATAAGGTACGTGGACTATACTTTCTTATTTAAGCCTACCGTATCTGCCAATATCTCGGAGGCTGATCACAGGATAATGAGCTTCGAAAAGAAGTGCAAAAAAGGCTAAGTTGTTCTGTAGAAATTGATTCACCAAGACTTTTGACCAAATTTTGAAATTATTATTATAGAGATGGCTCATATGCTGTAATTTATTACTTCTTTGATAGATTCCAAGCAACATAAATTTTCTCATAATGTACAGTTCACAAGCTCAGGACATACTCATTTGCAAGGACATGCAGTGATGATCACCAGCACAATTACTGTTGTTCTTTTTAGCACAGTGGTAAGATTTCTTTTGGTCAATTCTATGACAGGCTTCTTCTCATACTTCTTTATTCGTAATTACGGAGGAAAGAAAATTTCCGGTGGAAAATGTGGCACTTAGTTCCTAGTTAGGGAGGAAAGAAAACTTCCGATGGAAAATGTGGCTCTTATTTCTTTCCTACTTTTCATGCATTTTATTTTATCTTTCCTTTGCTCTTTTCTTTTGCTATTGTATGTGTTGTTATTTTTCTCTCTTTACTTCAAGGTCATACAAAGCAAAACAAGTGATATTTGTTTTCACATTCCTTTCTTCTTCTTTGCAAAATAAACCCGTCTATAAAATTTCTCACCGACTTGCTTTCCATTCCTTCTCTCAGCATCCCATGAGTTCCTAACTCACCAAAGTTCTACGAGAGCAATAACATTAACATCACATCGTTCTTGGGGTTTGCATAGGTTTTTGGTTTATTGACGAAACCACTTGTAAGGCTGTTGCTGCCAAAGCAGTCAGGCAGCACTGTATCATCGGATCCCGGGACTCCAAAGTCGCCATTTACCATGCCTCTTCTCGAAGGTGGAGATGATAGGCATACTAAGGAAGATGTGGGTAGCGATAAAATCACCCGCCCAAGTAGCCTACGATTACTTTTGACCACCCCAACTCACACTGTGCATCGCCTTTGGCGTAAGTTTGACGATACCTTCATGCGACCTGTGTTTGGTGGCCGGGGTTTTGTTCCCCAGGTTCCCAGTTCACCACCAAAACAACAGTTTGTCAACTAGGAGGAATCAACGATAGGGGATACAGAAAAGAGCTCTTAGCAATGTACAACTTTGTGATTAAAAGGGCATTGTGTGATATTTTGCCCTTTTATTAGATTTTTCTCTATATAGTAATTGTATATCTTATTTCATTGACCAGCAGTGTTCGCTACTGCTTTTTATTGAAGAGAATTGGATATTTTCTCATACAGAGAGGATTGCATCCCAATCAGCATTGTAGTTGTAACTTGAATGATTTGTGGTTGAAAATCTTGGTTACCTTGTTCTACATTTCAAAGCTAGTTTTTAATCCATACTTTTGTGCGTATCAATGTCGAGATTTTCGTCAATGTTACTAACTGTTACATATTCAATTTGAAAATTCCAGCTATGTTTGGAAATATTAATCTCATCATCCGTTTTTATGTAATGTTAACTTTGGCTGCTAGACTTGTCAGGATTTTGTCAGAAGCGAACCAAAGTAGAGTTTGAGACATAAACTTTACAACGACAATGAATAAATAATAATGAAAAATCTCAAAAGGGATGCACCAGAACGCAAAATCTTGCTTACGTCTACGGGAGAGAAACTTGTTACTACAGTATTAACTTTGTGGTTGTAAATGCTACAAGATATGCACAGAGTTAAAATCCCTTGCAGACCTACTTTCACCTAATTCAAAGAACAACTTACAAACTACCATAGGACAAAACAAACAATTCTATTATCTCCCTTTCACAAGCATAGAAGTTTCACATTTGTTTATTGAGATTAGACTATATCCGGACGCAGCATAAAATCTTGTGTTTCAGCAACCAAATTGTCAATGAACCATGCTATTGGTACCGAATGTGAAGTGTACAGAAAATGTACAGCATCTTGTAGGGCTCAATTGGCACATAATTAAGTCATCTCAAGATAAGGAAATTTTTCACAAACACTATTTTCAACTAAACTTGAATTAGAAAGAGGTGGGGCCCACTAAACACTATTGGTTTGGTAACTATGATTTTTTAGAAATTGGGGTCAAAACGCAAGGTAAATAAGAGAAGGAAGAACAACCTTCGTCTTTTGGGCCTCATTCAGTTTCCCTTACTTCACCTCACTTCACTTTTCTTGAAAATCTATTTCCCATGCAACATTTCCGACAACTGAACTGACCCTAGGAAAACAGTTAACAGACTCACATAATCGTCCTCTCTGGAGAAAAAATAACAATAAGAGAACTTCAAATGGACATTTGAGTTGACCATACTGACATACTCATCAACTCTTGGACTTTATTCAAAAACAAGAAAATTCAAGGCCATTCATTTCTTTTTAAGTTTTAACACTTTGCTCTCGATGTCTCCACTATTTTTTGCTTCCGCTTGCAAGGAACTATTTATGCAGATCTAGAGTGGATTAAGCTTAGAACAAAACGCAATCTACCTTTACTTGGCACATCACCTCCCCCGTCGTTTGAAAATAACCAACTTAGTACCTTCTGCTTTTGGATATTTTTGCAACTCTAACTCTAAACCAAACCAAACAGAGTCTTAGTCCCAATCAATTGAGATCGGCTACATGAATCTTTTTTTCATTGAGCTATATCAAGGGCGTTGTGTTTTGTCATAGTCAAAATGTTCGAACTTCTACCTCTAATGTGTCAATTTGGTCCATCCCTTAATCTTATCCATATCACTCCTCCAAACTACCTACCCTATCAGTCGGGATCTACCATAGACATGTTTGAACCACCTTAATCTATTTTCTCTGACCTTATCTACTACTAGTGCTACTCCTACCATTCCACAAATGTTTTCGTTTCTAATTCTATCCGGCAAAGTCTTCTTACATATCCATCTTAAAATTCTCATTCCATCTACTCATCTTACGCACATTGTTTCTTCGTAAGCCAACACCCCGTGTCGTATAACATGGAAGGCCTTCCTTTAATTTTGTGGGTATCTTGCGGTCACACAACACTCCTGAAGCACCATGGCACTTTATCCATCGACTTAGCATTTCTATGTGCTACATCATCCCCAATCTCTACATTCGCTTCTTGGTAATTCTTGGTCTTGGAGAGTCATTCTGTCAAAATTAACACTTGGACAACTACTAAACCTACATTCCAAGTACTCTGTTTTTCTCCTATTGATTATAAAATGTTTATCTTCAAGTTTCTAATATAGCATTAACACCTATTGCAATTTTATTTACTAAGAAAACATCATTCGCAAACAACATCCACCACATGATTACATCCTAAATATGTCTTGCCAGAATATGTCTTGCCAATTCATTTGTAACTAAGGCAAAGACTTAAGGACTCGAAGTGAAACCTTGGTGTAATCCCACTGTGATTGGGAGTTTGCTTGTTTCTCCGACCGAAAATCTAATAGAAGTGGCAACACCTTCATACATGTCCTTAACCACATCAATATACCTTTTAGCCACACCCTTTCTCACCTAGACCCATCATATAACGTCTCTAGGCACCTTATCATATACTTTTTCTAATATATCAAATCCATGTGAAGGTGTGTCTTTTTCTCTTTATACTTTCAACTAATTTCTGTAACAAATAAATTGCTTCCATAATTGATATACTAGGTATAAAGCCAAACTGATTCTCCAATAGCGTTGTCATCGTTTTTTGGTCATGGTCAATAGTTCTTTCCTATAACTCATTGTATGGCTCATCAATTTAATACCTCTATACTTATTTCAACTTTGAAAATTCTCTTTGTCCCAATGCATAGGTACTAAAAAACTATTTCGACACATCAAGCATTTTTTTTTTTTATCGGCAAAGAAAATATTTTATTAAAAAAAATATATTGGGGAAAGGGAAAAAGAAAGGAGAAACTAATCAAGGGTTGGATACATCAAAATGGGCCAAAGCCCAAAAACCTAAAATCAGAAAATGGCTGTCCCATTACGGGCCACCACCTGAAAAAAAACCCAAAACTAGCCGAGATGAAGACCATTTGATCCCAAACCCTTGGTTGGCATCATCATTCTCAGCATTTGCCACTTCAGACTTATGTACTCTACGATAAAACATGTATTCTTGGCTCTCACTTTTACTAGAAGCACCCATATACTCTTTGCCTAGGTTTTCCTCGTGATTCTCATTCCTATTGTTCATCAAAGTAGTTCTTCCATCTTTCCTTCATCAAATAATCTCATCTTAACTTCTCCCACGGTTTTCTTAGCCTCCTTGCAGTTATTTTGATGGCTTCTAAAATTATCTTCATTTCTATCCTCCAACTTTTAAAGCTCTCTTTTTTTAGATTTCACTATAGATTGGACCTCATCAATCCACCAACAGGTCTTGTTCGAGGTGAGGCCTCTCGCTTTTGATGCATCAAGGATTTCTTGAGATAGTCTTCTAATGCAGCCAGCCACTGCGTTCCCCATTTTTGCTCAACCGTTTCTCAAATCCCATCTTGCTTCTTTTAATATCTTGTGTCCAACCAACTCCAAAGTCTTCCCCCATAGATTCCATCATTTAGTTCGTGGGTTCCTACTCTCTCTCGTCATTCTCTGTTGGCCTTCCAAGCAAATATCTAGGAGTACAAGCCTATGTTGTGATACCTAATAGTAGCCTTAGTTTGAAGGCATTTTGATGGTGCCAATACCAATAGTTAACTCGCCTATACCAATAATTCACTCAGTGGTCACTGCATGTACAGTGTCTATACCAATAATTCACTCAGTGGTCACTGCATGTACAGTGTTACTTTGTAGGATACTATGCTCAACTCAGTGGACACTTCCGCACACTCCCAACACTTAGGAAGACCAAAAAAAATTATACTAACATTTTGTGTTCAATGAGTTTCTTTTTTGCAAGATGAGATTGCAATTCTAAAATTGTTATGTACGCTCGAGTATGCATCGGGATCGTAACCTGCTATAAATATACATGTCCTTAAACAAAAATAGCTAAATTATTCTCCATGAGATTACTATTAAGTATTGTCTCATGTGTCAACGGTTAACAATTATTGTAGAAGAACAAAATAGCTTCCTTGAAGATTGCAAACAAATGAAAAATAGAGAAGTTTACCCTACTGGATTCTAGTATAGCTAAACTCTTACAAAGTTTGTTTCTTCAGAAAATGTATAATTATCGCACATTTGCATGATTACTTTTAAAAAGAAAACCAAATTCCTTAACTTGAATACTTGAAACAAGAAGTCAATAAGGGTTTCTTGAACAGCATCACTGTCGAAGAGGAATGCCAAGTAAGTTGGCTCACACAACTCGAACAATCATAGGCTAATCGAAAACCTCAAAATTATCGTCAGTTAAATACCAACAACAAAAACGTGGACATGAAGAAAAGAAAATCCATCCTGGTAGTTCCAACAAGAAAAGAAGTATCCTGATCATCATTACTCCATAACACTCCCAAATAAAACAATCACAGGGCCAGCTCTGATCCAAAAACCTGGAAAATCCAGAAACACCAGCAAGGGGAAGTCCCAGCAATGTAGCCAAAAGATATCAGAACAAAGCAGCAGCAAAACCAGCAACAAAATTAAGAAGAAACAAAAAAAAGAAAAAAAAACCCCCACAGCAATGCAGCAAAACAAACTACCAGCAATTTAACTGCAGAAAACCCTCATCAATACAACAATGCAACACAGGATCCAACACAATCGTACATGCATTGGCAACGATACGCGTTGGCAAACAACACCAGGGCTAAATGTTCAAGGCTGAGATTGCCCTTGTATGTTCCACACTTCCACTCCATTGGTGAACTTAAACAGGCATGTAGAAAAGTAGGCAACATGTCCTCCTACCGTTGTGCAAAAATGCACCACAGAAAATACGAACCACTATAATAGTGTACCTTTGCAACGACTGAAGTCCTGATACATTGAGGCCCTTGAGGGAGAAACAAAGCTGGATTCGATCGCGTCTTTAGCCTCTTGCTGCCATGAAAATTCTGCTTGAGAACAAGATATTCACTTGCCAATTGCATAGTTGTAATGTTTCAAGTTAACATCGAAGGGCAGAATATTGAAACTAGTGTTCATTGGGTAGTATTTTAGGTTTTAATGTGGATTACGAAACAATGGAAGCCCTTGGTAAGAGGTGCGAACATCTTGCCTCAAAGGTTCGAGGGTGTTTTGGGAATTGAAAACAAAGAAAACACTCTACCTTCTTCGTTGAAGTAGTAGAGTAGATATATCACACACAAAATCAAAGAATTAAGTGAATTGTTAGAGCAGAGAAGGGTAAAAAACAAATCAAAGTCAAATACCAATGTACAAATATTGTCTTCCTTCATCTTCTTTCTCTTTTGGACTAAAGGTCAACATGCTAGAGACGCCAATGAAGCACAAGATTTTCCTTATTCTTCTTCAAATCATGCAGCACAAGAAAAGGGCAGGGTTTTTTTTTTCCATTTTTTTCTTATTGTAATATTACAAGAATCAATATTATTGCTACCATAACTCACCTCATTACAAAGATTATGAACCTCCCCTTTACAGGGAACACTGCACCAACTGCATCTACACAACCACCGGGTCAATTGACCTGTTTATAAAAAAGAGTCAGTCAGATCAGTGAAACTATCACGAGGTACACATGAATTTAGCGATTGCTATTTTTCTTACTTTATAAAATTTCTTTTTTTTTTTTTTTTGGGTAACAGAGATAATCCAAAAACTTTGTAATTCAACTTCTAAACAAATTCATTTGAATAGACAGCTACCCTACTACCCAATTAACAGCAAAAAGGTGTGAAGAACACCAAAACAATATAGTCAAACCCCCCATTCTCCCAAACCAAAATGTTAACCATGAACCACACAATCCTCCATCTTACAAATCTTTGGCCACAGCCTAAACAAATTTTGACTTCAGAAAGTCATACTCAAAAATTCCACGATACACCTTATAAGAGTCCAAATTCAGGCCGTAATTACAGGGAGTTGGTTCCAATTTCAGAACTTGGCACAATTGAAACCAAAGTCATAATAGATAAAGAGAGAAACTCACTCACTCTGATCTGATGCAAGAAGCCAAGAATACCAGCAATGTCCATAAACTCAAAGCAAATATTTAGGATTATCCATTCATCCCAATAAACTGCTGGATCAGCCAGGCTGAACTCCTATTTCAATGTTTGATTCCAAATCAGCATTCCCGTTCAGTTAATCCCCGCAACATGAACCCTTTTCCTTCTTAACAGTTGACAAGAGGGAAAGGGAATCCTTGGAAACGATTGGTTCAGATGCATTTCCGTTCCCATGAAATTGTATACACTGGTTTTCATGGGAGTACATGTTAATAAGGTCATGTTCCACAATCATCCACAACAGCGTTAAATTCTGTTTTTTTGTTTCACCAATAATCATTACATGAGCATGACCCGTCAATAAAAGAATGGAAACGGTTATTGTCCCTTACTATTATCTCTCTACCTGTAATCTTGGAGATGAGTTTTATGGCCGCATGACAATCACCACAGACCCGAAGGTTTTTCACAACTCGAATTACATAATCTGGAGTAGTACAAATAAGGGCAAATGCAATTGCCAGCTTCTCACTATGACAACCAAGGAAATGTTCCTTCTCCTCTTCTTCAATATCAAAGAGCACGAATTCTGTTGTTGGAACAAAACCAGCTGCTTTCAATTCCTTACTCAATTCATCAAGTTTTGCATATATCTTATTTGATAGGGGATGAGACTTGTCACCCACAAGGAACTCGTTGACAACTCCATCTACTTCAATCCAACTGCAACCAGGAGTTTTCCTGATGCCTCTTTCAATCAAATCCGATCTGATTTTTTCTGCATCACCCCATCTAAGATTTACTGAGTACATATTTGACAAGAGCACATAATTACTCGCATTCCAAGGTTCCAACTCAATCAACCGTTCTAATACAATTTCAGCCAGCTGCGTATTCTTATGTACCCTACATCCACCCAACAAGGCTCCCCAAACAATGGCATTAGCCTCCATTGGCATGCTCTTTATCAATTTATAGGCTTCATCTAACAGCCCAGCACGGCCAAGAAGATCAACCATACATCCATAATGCTCAATAGCAGGTGTCAAAGAATAGGTTTGCTTCATGCTATTAAAATACTTATGACCATCACTAACAAGACCCGCATGGGTACACCCACAAAGCAGGCCAAGGAAGGTACTCTCGTTAGGATGTATCCCAAATTTCTCTAGCTGACCAAACAGACAAAATGCAGATTTCACATGACCATTCATGGCAAGGCTAGATATTACAGCATTCCAGACCACAATGTCTCTATCCTTCATCCCTTGGAAGACTCCCCAAGCTGAAGCCATCTTCCCACATTTTCCATACATGTCGATTAGTGCTGTGCCTAGTACAGGGTTAGTCAAAAACTCATTTTCCTCCATTAAGCTGCGCGCCCAATCACCTAATTCTAGCGCTCCTAGCTTAGCGCAAGCGGAAAGAACTCCAACCATGGTATACCGATCAGGTCTTCGATTCTCTCTTTGCATGCAGTAAAATTGGTCTAGGGCTTCTTTCGGGAATCCATTTGACGCATAGCCTTGAATCATGGCACTCCAAGAAACTATATCCTTCTCTGGCATCCTCACAAAAACACTACGAGCTCTATCCATGTTCCCAAACTTGGCGTACATATCCACTAAAGCCGTCCCTATAAACACATTCCTCCCCATACCGGCATCTACTACATACCTATGTATCCATTCTCCAGTATCCAAATCTCCTAACTGAGTAACCGCAGATAAAACCCGAACAAATGTGTAACTATCAGGCCTCAAACCCATCTCCAACAACTCCACAAACACGCCAACGGCTTCCCCGAATCGCCCAACATCAATGTACCCACTAATCAACGCAGTACAAGATACAACATTCTTTTCAGGTATTTCATCAAACACTTTGCGGGCACTTTCCAAGTAGCCGCATTTCGCATACAAACACACCAAACCGGTCTTAACAAACACGTTGCAAACGAAGCCGGCTTTCACGACTAGGGTGTGGAGCTTCACACCCAACTGGTAATCCGAAAGCCTGCCGCACGCTTTCAAAACGAAGGGAAAAGTGAAATGGTTGGGTAAAAAGCCCTCTTTTCGCATCAAATGGTAGAACTCGATGGATTGGTCGAAGTGGTCGTGGGAAACCAGGCCCCTTATCATGGTGTTGTAGAGATACATGTTGGGTTGGTGGGTTTGGTCGAAGATGAGTTGGGTGTAGTGAGTAGTGTTAGCTGAATGATTGAAGCAAGATTTCAAGATGAGGTTGAGAAGATAGTTGTCTTGGTCGAGGCCGAGGCGGATAAGGCGAGCATGGACATGCTTGAGCCGGTTCAGGCCACCGCCTAATCCTACTCCGTCTTGATAGAGAAGGAGAATTTTTTTGATCTCTAGGGCATTGGGAGTCATGGTAAGGGTTTTGAGCCAGCACCCTTTACCGCCTGCAACTCATTCAAATTAGGGTTGTTTAAAGGGAAAATTATACTTTGCCCCCTTAAACTATCACTGGCCACACTTTTCCCCCTCCAACTACTCAATCGAACACTTAACCCCCTTTAACTATGATTTCGCTGCCACCCCTTTAACTCTGTTAACGTTTTGAGCCAAGTTACATAAATACCCTTACACAATACAGGTAGATATACATACACGATACTCCTACAGATTTCCCCAACCCATAATACGATTTCCCCAACCCTAAAAGCTACAATTCTGGTCCATAGTAATTTTTTTATTTATAAAATTTGGTTTTTTTTAAAAATTAAGTGTTCCAAATTTCAATTCGTTTGAACCGATAGAAAGATTTTCATTTTTTGATCATTTTGTCCTAAATGGTCGTAATTAAATTTTAACTCTAGGGCTCTCGTTGATTAACCCTAAGAGATATTTGATTCTACGACTTTCTTAGGGTTAATCAACGAGAGCATTAGAGTCAAAATTTAATTATGACCATTTAGGATAAAATGATCAAAAAACTAAAATCTTTTCACCGATTCAAACGGATTGAAATTTGGAACACTTAATTTTTTAACCATATTTTTTAATATATAAACTGTCTAAAGAGGTTAAAAAATTAAGTATTCCAAATTTCAATCCGTTTGAATGGGAAGAAATATTTTAGTTTTTTGATCATTTTATCCTAAATGGTCATAATTAAGTTTTGACTATAGGGCTCTCGTTGATTAACCCTAAGAATGTCGTAGAATCAAATATCTCTTAGAGCTAATCAACGAGAGCTCTATAGTCAAAATTTAATTATGACCATCTAGGATAAAATGATCAGAAAACTAAAATTTTTCCACCTGTTCAAACGGATTGAAATTTGGAACACTTAATTTTTTAACCAAAAATCGAATTTGATATAAAAAAATTGGTATGGATTGGAATTGTATTCTGCTAAGGGAAGAAGAAAATGAACTGGTCAATGGAGAGAGAGAGAGAGAGAGAGAGAGAGAGAGAGAGGTGTTTGTGTAAAGTCCGGAAAATTTCACCTTTGAGATGGTTGTGTATGCTAGAAAGGGAAGGAGATGGTAATTTTGTCCTTGGGTTTCAAAAATAATAGCCAAGAAAATTTTTCCATCCAAAATCCTAACAGACAACAAACGGAAGGGTTAGGGTGGCAGCGAAATAATAGTTAAAGGGGGTTAAGTGTTCGATTGAGTAGTTGGAGGGGACAAAGTGTGGCCGGGTGATAGTTTAAGGGGGCAAAGTATAATTTCCCCTTGTTTAAACGAACACAAGTTACACAACAAACGGAATGATTTGTCAAACTTGGTAGAGTATCTATCGTAATCAAAATTGAATAAAATTGATTATCATTTAAAGGGGACTGATTATTCATTTGAAGGGGTAGGGCGTTCCGCTTTCTTTTTAACTTTTTTTTAAAAAAAAAGAAATTTTCAAATTTAAATATAACGAAAATAAAAAATAATTTTTAAATTTTTTTTTACACTATTTAAAAAATCTTAATGAGATCTATCAAATAAAATCCATATTTGTATGAAACTTATTTGCGTAAATACGAAATTTTTTAGCTTAAAATTACATTCCTTCTTTAAAAGTTTCTTTTTTGAGAAACTGGAACGGCACCAATAATGTATGTGAAGTCTCATGATGTAATCAAAACACATTAGAGAGAGAAAGGGAGGGTTAAGAATATAGTATGAGATTAAATTCTTTTAACCAGCAGTGGAAAACATCACTTTTTTACTACCGTATTTTTCGGTCATACCGTGTGTTTGTTGTTGATTTGAACTATTCATCTTGTAAACCCCACATAATAGTATGTTCATACAAAAAATAAACCTGATCAAACATTGATAGGAGTATCAAAATTGAATTTTGCTTTGTAAAATGAATAGTTTATCTTTATTATTATTGACAGAAATCAGATCCTCTATTTTATAAACCAAAATTGCATTTTTGATATATTTATCGACTTTCAATGAAGCTAATTTTTTGCATGGCAATACTATATTGTTGGTCTTATAATATGAACGGTTCAGATTATAATAATAGACGCTCGATGGGGTCCATAATGGACAGTGGTGGAAAAGTGAGATTTTACGCCAGTGGTGGATAGAATTTACTCTTTTATCTGAAGGCCAAAATTTGGTTATTAGTTAATAATGTCAAATTTTTAGAAGTATTTTTTAGCTTTCTCAATTGTGCATGGGCACAACATTGCACAACACGAATCATGGTGGGCCGAAGATATTCTGAAAAAGCACGACATGGTTAGTTAATGGGTTTGACACGACACAAACCATGCTAGGCATGGAAATAAATGGACTGGACTAGCGTGGCATAGCCCATTTACCACCTCTACCTGCTCCCGCTTCATGCAACTAAGTTCTAATCTATTCAAGAGATCATAAATACTATGTGATTTTTTCATTATAATACTGTCTTGTTTGAGATCTTCAATGAGTTCAATGACCAATTTAAAGACATGGTGACAAGATATGCTTACTTTATCGTGGACTTGTTACATTAAAAAAATGGTAGTATAGAACTTGTATGGGCGTGCATATTTATGGGTTCGATTTTTTCTGTTCCAAAAATTTTTATGCCATTGTGTCGGAAGAGTTTTCGGCCGTTGTATTGTGTGTTTTTTTTAATATTCTAAATCTAAGGACTGAAAAACCCCTCCGCATAAAAGCACAAGAATTTTCAGCACAGAAAATCCTTCTCCCATATTTTTGACCACCATTCATTTCATTTTACCAGCACTATTGATTATTTGGTACCAACGTGGTGCCGTACATCCAAATAAATGATACCGGATTCAAAATTCTTAAAGTTAAACCTATAAAACAATGTTAAAAAAAATCTATCGCTACCTTTCTAAGATAAAATTGATTTTGTTGGCAACATAACATACCTTAAGCTGCGAAGTTTATAAGAATCCATAACATGTGTTATCATAAATGAAGGCATTTATTTGAACTTTCTGTATAAATGCTTGTGTAAATCGAAATCATGTTATTAATTGGAACAAGTCCAAGTGCAAAGCACGTGCACGTTTACTAGTACTAGAAAAATGAGGGGCATTAATACAAGGAACAAGATCCTCTTGAGTCACTTAATTAAAGCGACTAGGCAATCCTATTCGGATCAATTTTGGGCCATTTTCGAATCCATTTTGATGATTGGTGCCATTGATATTTTGAGACATTACAAGAAAATTGACCTATAGAGACAAAAATTAGTGACAACTCCAAAAGTGATCACAAAAAGCAGCTTTTTACTGAGGAAAATACAAGTTACCGTTAACATAACCAGTTTTTGCGACAATTTTTATGTCATTACAAGAAAATTGTCACAACTTTATGCAATAGTCCCAAAAAAAGAGTACTCCCTTCGTCCATATTGTTAGTTTTGTACGGGGAATCAAACTTTTTAAAAAGACATACGATTAATGCAAATTTCAGTCGAAAAGTTGGTTAAATTTCTAAAGTTACCCCTTATTCTCAACATTCAAAAGACTTTTAATGAGGTGTAGTTTGTGAAAATTTAAACACTTTTTAATCTGACTGTTTTGAGAGGACATCTTAATAGAGGGAAAGACTACAATACACACCTCTTATTTGGGTGTATATCATATGCACCCCCAAAATGTTATGAATTGTAGAGAAAATGTTACGAATCATATTGTTAAAAAGTTACGAATCGTATCAAGGTTACGAGATACACCAAAATGTTATGAATCATAATGAAAATGTTACGAATCATAATGCTAAAAGGTTATGAATTCTAGAACAAAAGTTACGAAACATACTAAAATGTTATGAATGAACCTTAAAATAGGTGCATATGGTACACCCTTTTAAGGGGTGTGTATTGTAGACTTTCCCCTTAATAGAATATATGACAAGCAATATGGGACAAAGAAAATACTGCATTTCAGCTCCATTCTTGTAAACATAATTATTATTTTCGTTTTGTGTGTTTTATTCATTTTTTCTGAATTTTTGTTAGATTCACATAATATTTTTTGAATAATCATCTGTCTTGAGGAGGGGAGTCTAAAAAGTACTCTCTCCGTCCATTTTTAAGTGTCCTGCTTCGTAACTTCAACTTATGAAAAAGACATCATTATTACACATTTCACATCAACTTTTTCTTCCACTTTCTCTACTTACCCATCATCATTACACTTTTACTCACTAATTTTTCAAAATGAAATATACTTTTAGCTAGGGACAAAATAGACAATGCACCAACTTTTACCCCTCTAACTTTATAAAATGGACACTTATTAAAAGACAATCCAAAATGGAATACTGAACTCTAAATAAGAGTCCGAGGGAGTACAAAATTAGGACGGAAAGTGAAAAACAAAGTTCACTAAAAACGAAAAAAGTATCAGACAATTGTCTTATTTGTCTAAGGTGTCGTCTTATTTGAATCTTATTAACGTCGATCCATATTTTTATATTTTTTCAATTCGTTTTGTCAAAACGAACTATTAATCCCAAAAATTACAACGAAAATCTAAACAAAAATTATAAAAAATATCAAAATAAGTTTCAGACTTATAAGATTAAAAATGGGAATCGTGACCAAAAAAAAAAAAACATGTTGTAAAAGTCAGTCCATGCACCACGCCATCACCCATTCAAAACGCATGTCCTCTTGGAATGGGTTCAGGTAGATTCACGTATAGACAACCAAAAGTCTCCTTGCACATACAAAGATGACACAGATCATCCACAGATTTTATGTGGGGTTCATTATGAATTTCGTAAAAATCATCTAAACCGTCCATTTTCTTAAAATACTTCTATGTATTCTTGTAAAAAAAATCATCTCAATCGGATATTGTTGGAGACATTTTCAAAATTTGTAGGGATAAACTATCTGGTTCACCTTACAAATTTCGAAAAAGCATATACCGATATCCGATTGAGATAATTTTCTAACAAGTGCATACAAAATTTTTTTTAAGAAAAATGATTAATTCGGATCATTTTTGCAGGACCTGTGGTGAGCCCCATAAAAAAATCCGTGCATGATATGTCCCTTTACGTGTGTTACAAAGTTTGTGGCGGAAGTCAGTCAACGCGCAAATAATTCTTAATTAACAAGGACCCCATGCCACCACCCACCATTGGAAGCACTAACTTTTAATTTATCACAAACCCTAGCAAAGCTAAAGCACATCAACATCATCTACGTCTACCACATCTTTCGCATATGATCACTACTCTGTCGTCCTTGTATATATGTCGGAGGCAATGGCAAGCAGAGCCAATTGCAAGACAATGGGCCCTTTCGAGAACCCTTCGTGAATGCTTCCATGAAAAACAACATGAAACAAACATTATACTTAAAAACACTCTCTATAATGCATATGAGTAAACTTAAAAACACAAAGGGAGAGCTACAACTATTGCACCTTTGTACAGCCAGAACCCAAACTGCAATCAAAGGGTGCTAAAAAATGGCGTAAGTCAAGCCAACGCGTGTAATAAATCATGCTTAACAAGGACCCACCCCACCAGTACTGGAAGCACTAAGTCAGTCTACCACGAATTGTTTGTTTTGGAATTTTGGATTTGAATTTATAGGTAATGAGTGTAGAAAAAAAAAATAAAATAGACGTAATGATTGGAGAGAAAAATGAAGGGAAAATGATGGCCCAGGACGTGTTTTGATAATTAAAACCTACTAAAGATAAGCTGAGAATATTTGTTAATGCTGAAAATGTCTTTGGTTTGTATTAATTATCAAAACACGCTATTGACTATCATTTTCCCAAAAATAAGAGTAATAATTGAAGAAAAATAGAATAATGATTAGAATTTAAAATTTAAAACTCTTAAACGAACACGGCCGTGCACATCTTTCGGAGTCAAGTGGCCAGAGCCAATGGACTTTCTTGCAAGGCAATGGGCCCTTTCGAGAGCCCTTCGTGAATGCTTCCAGGAAAAAGAACGTGAAATCGTATACTTAAACATTCTATAATGCATATGAGTTAACTAAAAAACACCAAGGGAGAGCTACAACTATTGCACCTTTGTACAACCAGAACCGAAACTGCAATCAAAGGGTGCTGAAAAATGGGCTACCTAGATTATACTCAAGATGAGGAGAAAGAGTTTGAGAAGTCTCTCAATGCTCCTATGCCATGGATCGGCCTGTTTGTTGCAGCTGCATCTCTAGTCTGTTCCATAGCCATGGCTGCAGATGTCATTCACGGAATCCGCCGGAGAAAGATTTGGTTCCCTTGCAAATTTTTCACCATGAATGCTACTTCCCTCACCATATTAGCTGTGGCCATGAAGCTCCCAATGGATCTTACCACCCCCATGTTGACAGAACTTGACCTGCGTGCGAAGATTACCGGCGAAGTTTTCATGATTATAGTAATGGGTAACTTTCTAATTTCTTTTGCATCTAGGAATAATGATCAAAGTTTTACGAACATCGTGGCTTTGGGCATTCTAGTGGTCACCATCGTTGTAGATGTCGGTATCCAACTGCATACTGCTGCGCGGGTTGAAAATATCAAGTTCATCATTTCACCCAAATTATATATTTTTTCCATGCTTATGTTGCTTGTGACACTGAGTTCTATAGCTTTGACTAATCCCACCACCAAAAGATATATGCAATTGAAGTATAATGAATTGCACGAAATTGCTTGTGAGGGGGGAAAGTTAGAGGAAACTGGGAATCTTACACATCAGAAATTGAAAGAAGTGGTGGAGAAATACTGGGTCATGGCAGAAACCGGAAGCCCCCAATTTGTGATGGCTCGTTTGGTGACCTCAGCTATGTCAAGTGCTATATGTATAGTCACTTCAATCCCATTAATTATAACGGAGATCTTTACATTGTTGGATACAACTACTATCGGTAGGCCTAACTCAATTTATCGTTGGTCAACCACATGGATTTTAGCGATTCAATCTATTGGGATAGCTTTGGGTACCATTGCCCCAGTATGTAGATGGTCTACTACCGTCAGCATCAATTGCAACAACATATTGACCAACCGTCTCCACATAGAGTTCAAATTAGTAGAAAACTTTTGGATCCAAAGGTTGGTTGAGTGGAAAAAAATACCCTTAACCTTACCAATTCGGGGCGTGAAATGCAAAAAAGTTATTAGGAATTTGAAACTTCTCATTCTGAACTTATGCATAGGTGTCCAAATTGGGATTGTGGTGGCTAGCAAATTGGTTCAGTTAATCTCCATCATCATCGCACTCCCTTTCTTCTCATGTTTCTACTACTGCAAGAGGATGAAGGAGGACCCCACATCTAATTCTAGTGCCCAAACTAATAATAGAAGTTTAGAACCAAAAAATTCGAGCCCAGAATTGGATCTTTATGTTTTGCAACTTGAAGGTGAGGCAAAGCTGCCCAAAATTATTCTGAAGAATATATGTCATGAACTGAATCAAGTGATTCAAATGGGTAAAAGTCAGCAGCCAAAATATCTAATTGAGCTTTTACAGAAATCTAACGGCTGCTATAAGGGGGTTGCAGATATTGATAGTAGCCGGGTTCTGAATTCATGGACTATGCCAGTGGTGACCTTAACCAGCATCGCCGTTGCACTCCCTAACGTTGAAAGTCAAGCGGTTGATCGATTGATAAGTAGTGTGAGTGAAGGCCTTGTATACGCCAGCCTTGTAGAGGAAAGCTTCAGTTCAAAAGCAGAAAATATGTTGAATTTGAAATGTGCAGCCGATGTCGTGTGGGCAGAAGTTGAACTTTATCGCAAGTGGCTGGGTAAGGATCTTCGAAAACTATCTCTCAAAGGAAAAACCATTGAGGGGACTCTTCAAACATTAGTCGATATCGCTGAAAAGTCTGTCATTGAGTACCAAAGGAGCACAACCGAAAGTCCCAATGTTCTAGCGGCTAATTCCATGTACAAAATTAGCCATACCATACTGAAGGACTATGAAGGCAATACAGATGCCGAAAAGGATGGGAACTTTTTTGAGCAACTATCTATCATGATTGCCGATATTTTTGGAGCTTGTCTTTCCAATTTATCGAGGGTTGTAATTCGAAAGTGTTATTGCAGCGCCATAGAGGAAAGGGAAAAGAGTGTGAGGCAGGCAGCTCGTCTTCTGGGTGAAATTGAAGAGATTCTTGAAATCCTTGGAAACGAACAACTGACATGCTTAAGTGGAGATCGAGCTGGGGATATCGAGGAGGGGCACGTTTACATGATGCAGAAGGACCCCTCTTCTATTGTTCCCTCATCAAACAACGAGGTAGCGGCTTCTGGTTCTGGTGAGTCGCATATAAATATTGCAGAGTAAAAGCCTAGATTACAACTTATGTGATGCTACTATTTTATTCCCTCTTTGTTTCGTTTGGATTATGATGGAAAATAAAGATAGCCTTGTGCTTTCATCATTAAGCTATGCGATTTCTAGTCCAGATAATTTGCAGGGATAACATTACAGCATGCAGCAGTAGTTCTAGCTAGGTTTTTCCTATCATATAAGGTCTGTTACACAATCAGCTTTTACCATTGCTTTTATTAGCTTTTGCATTTTTCTAAATTTAATAGTAGCTTTTGTGAATAAAGAGCAATAAAAAATCACATTAAATGATCATGGATAGCAAAAGTACATATTACTGTCCCATTTTGCAGAAGAAGCTTCGAACGTCCCGTTGTTCTAAGCTAATGTACCACCATGTATATTTTCGCACAACAAACAATACTACCACTTGAAACATACACGAAATTAGCACGTAAAAAGTTGAATATATCTTGACACTAACACGAAAAGGATATGATTGAGTCAATCCATAGTTCAAGCCTTTGCATCTCTTAAGCCAGCCAGCTCATCTCTAGCGAGCTCGCAATATTCTAGTGACCTTGGGGGAGGTTCAAACTCTAGGAGCATCTCATAGGACAACAAGCTCTCATATGTCCCCTTAAATGTCCACAGCCTTAACATTCCATGTAAACCCATGTCTTTGCTCTTGTGAAGAGCCTAACTTTTGGGCCAAAAGCATTTAATTTGCATCTCCAGAAATTGGGCGTGGGAGCAACTTTTTAAGGTTACTCTAGGCTTATGGACTCTATACTCATAACTATTTCTAAAGGGATTGTGCTACTATTATTCCTGTAATTGAGACGATGAGTTGGGTTATTAAAAAGTATATGCTGCATATAAACATTCATACTAATTTTCTTTTTTTCAATAGTTGAGAAGCATTAAGAAGTTTTCAGAATTGCAGCCCCCTTATTTTTTGATTTCTGCTTCCTTACTCAATCAGTCCACATTTGTAGTATATCACTATAGATCATACCTGAATCCATCAAGTTTGCTGCCGTAACGTTTCGGAATTTTCGATAAAGATTTAAAACATTTTGTTCCGTTATCATAAAAAAAATTATAGTTATGCTAATATTATTAGAAATTTGATTTCAAATAAACTTATTATATTAATTTTATGTG
>BPLS01000366.1:667456-699215 GCA_019656275.1 Rhododendron kiyosumense | reverse complement strand
ATCAAAAAATCACAAGGAACCATCCCCGAAGTCCCCCGTTCCAGTCGTCTCCTTCGTTTTACCAAAAACGCTCCGTTCGCGTTTTAAGCTCGTGCAACCAAAAATAAGGTAGACCCTTAAAATACCATATAATAAGTATATTTAAGTGTTCTGGACCTTACCCATGGTCCCTAGAAGGCCCCATGCATCCAGCCATAGAAAAATTCTGCAGAAAACCAAACACAGATTGCGGCCGTAAACTAAAAATCTGCCGGACGTAAAATTTGACGGATTGACCTTACGGCTAAAGTCCTGGGTCATACCTTGCGGCTGACTCATACATTGCGGCAGCTAAATTTAACCTTGCGTTCATAACTCAATCTTGCGGCCAGAGCATTAAAACTTGTATTTTCCATTTTTGGACCTTTGAACATGTTCCGGAGGACCCGGGCATAGTTTTATGAACCGTTTTGACCCCGAACATTATTTTATTAATATTTAACTAGTTACCATGCAACCCTGTCATAGTACGAGTGATTTAATTGTCGGAACATGCATTATATATTCACATGCTTCGTGTTACTTTAAATGTCAGAATAGACTTGCTTACTACGTTATTTGTTGAATTGATGCTTGGATACCATTTTATGATTGAGTTACTGTTTTCTATACATCGTACCAACTTTAAATATTAGAATATAATTTCTGTTCATTATATGTATGCTTTGGATACCGGAACACTGTTATATGTTTTTCCTACCTTGTACTCCCTCCGTCCCAAATTGATTGTCCGGTCCGCAAAACGGAGTGTTAAAAATAATACAATTTTTGCAAGAAAAAATCAAAAGTTTTTCAACAACTTACTAGATATCAATGAGAATTTTTAATTTGTGAAAAAAGTTTGAATTTTTTCTTGAAAAAATTGCATTATTTTTAATACTCCGTTTTGCGGACGGGACAATCAATTTGGGACGGAGGGAGTATTAATTTTAAAGTTTTGGATATGCTATATATGATTGATAGATTGGACATAGGAGCACTGGGTTGGTATACACTAGGAATCATCTAGAAGATATTAGGTAAAGGATGAATTGGAAAGTGATTGAGTTTAGGTTTGGAGATGGATGCGAAGAACGGCCCAATCTCGTGTTAAGATGGGTGCTAACAGGGGGCCAGTCTTGTGTTAAGGTGGGTGCAAACAGGGGCCCAGCCTTGTATTACAATGCGTGCGAACAATGGCCCAATATTGATTTTAGTGACGATCCTAACTGATGGTACACCATGGGCAGTTCCAAAGAAGCTATCGTGCCCTTGTTATGGCTATAAACAGAATATATCTTTTTATAGCCTCGTGTGCAGGACAGACGAAGGGGATTGGCCAATGACAGTCATAGTTAGGGATTGGGGGTAAGATTGGTCTTGAGGAGAAGACTGTAGAACTCACATAAGGTAACGGATAGTAAGAAAAGGATTATGTGGTATATTCTTCAATTCTTGTATTTCCATTATTGTCAATATCTGCTTAATTGTAATTTAAGGGGGATAGTTGGGTAAGGATTTTATCTACTGAGTGTCGATTCACAGCGTTTAAAATGCTAGGTACCAAAGAGGCACAATTCAATCAACCGGAGGAGCAATACCCCACCGAAGACCTCCCGACCCAGGAAGGAGAGTTTGTCGAGCCATGAACTAATTATTACTAGATGAAGCTCTTAATATTTTAGTATTGTATGTTCAATTCCAAGAAGTGTTTTGCACAACTTATCGAACTTTATTTATTATCGATCTGTAATAATTATGGATGTCAACTTAAGTTTTTGAAATTAAAGACTTTCACTATTTATCTCTGCTATTTATTAAATGCATTCCTTGAAAATTATTAAATCATTTAAAAAGATTTAAATAACGTGTCCGAAAATCGGGACGTTACAGCTGCGTCTTCCAAGATTCATTCAGAAACTGATATAACCTATCATTTCAATAACAGTTAATCTTCTCAATGGAACTTTTTGCTTTGGAAGTTGCCTATCTTAGTTATGCTTGTTATATTCCCTTGCACATCTTGTAATCTTCAAGTTCTTGTTGGCTTTGTATTCGGTATTTGGGGCTATAATCAGATATTTCCTGAATTGACTCTTAATGTATCTATAAAGTTCTTCTTTGATGCCAAAAAAAAATTTTTAACTCCTTATGTTCAAGTTGAACTTTCAGTTCACCAACTATACATGGCCATTCTGTTCAATAATTGGTGTCAATCAAGTACACAACCCGAACACCTTAACATGAAATCTAAACCTAACTCGCCTTTTGCATGTTTATGTATCATGTAGGAGTATATCATAACCCCTGGCCATTGGATAGGGAATTATTATTCAGAACAGCGTAGCCAGGAATTGATGTAAGTGGGGCAACGCCGCAACAATTACACATGTTATATTGTTTTGAGGAATAATTTTCTCTTTTTCATAAAATTTGATTATTTTGAAGTATTTTCTTCTTGATTACATTTAGATTGCTAAACTACCCCACTTCCTTTAGTTACACTCTTATATCAAGTAGCTTTGAAAAATCAAAATAAAAAATACTGTACAAGGCTTCCGATGGCAAGACAGAAAGAAGAAATGCTGCGGTCACTACAATAGTTTTTTAATCTCTTAGCCTACTAATAAAAACTTACACACCATTTTGTTTTATTGACATGCACAAACTATATCCACAATTCCTGTGCGACTTGGCCACTTATATCATGTTTCCCCTTATAATTTCTTAGCTAGCCAGTATATGGGGAGAACACTCGCAAGTCCCAAAAAGTTATAGCTTGCAGGCATACGAATCTAACATACTGCGTTCATCCTAACAATGCTGAAAACATTTTTATTCAAGCGAGGGTAGTGTTCACTCATCAACAGTAAACCAAATTGGACTCCAGATGATTCCATCTCATCTGTTTAGGAGGTATCCAACCAACACACTAATGAGTGCCACCATACAAACAAATAGGAAAGGAAATCCCACTTGAACTTTCCTTGCATCCTTCTTACTTCTCAACAAAGCCTGCAAAGCAAGGAAGCCAGCCAATGTCAAAGAATAGAAGTTTCTTTCAGTTTCTGAACATGATATACAGAACAAAGTTAATATGGAAGTAGATGAGTGCCCAAGATTATAGAGCGGCCAGAACTTTTCAACCACCTTAAATTTTGAGTGATCAACAAACCAACTACCACACAGCTTCAAAACTGTTCATGGTTGTGGTCCACCCAAGAAGTTCAAAAGAAGTAGCACTAGAGATTGATTACTTTTCACCTATCCCTACTAATTGCATGTAAAGACCATGGGCCTCTTTCCCCGACAGATGTTTCAAAAATTAAGCAGATGGAGCTCAGATTTCTTGTGTAGCAAAGACTTCAACAATCATCATTTAGGTACCTCAAAAGACTGGATTTAGAACTCGATTAGGTGGGAATTGCATTTATCCTTGATTTAAGTTTCTCCCCAGAGCAATCTAAACAAACCTTAATAAAAGAAACAAAACGAGAGTCCTAGCAAATTATAAAGAAGAGGGACGATAGGGGAGGCGGAAGGCAGGCAGAGTGCAAGGGTGTCCAGATAGATCATAGAACTTTTTATGATCCACACTAATCCAGGATCCTGCTCATCCTACACCATTACTAAAATTTGCGTTGATGATAGACTGGGGTTCCCAACGGAAGTTTTGATATTGGATCCAAAATGAGAAACACAATGAAAAAGAATGCAATGACGCAGTACCAGTTCTTGTCGTAAACCTTCCGTCTCTTGAGCTGTCCATCTCCTCTCCTCTGTTAGCTTTGAAATGGTAACTTCAGCCTGCAGCAGATATAAAAGAAAGTCAAACAATGTCTAGACTCAAGTACTGTACTTTGAACATGCAGCAGTGGAAGGGCATGCATAAACCATTTTCTACATCTACGAAGTACGTCAAACTAGGACACTTAGCAGGATGTCCAATGTCTTCAGAAGTTTCATCCGTTCAATTGTATCCTCTGCAATGTAATAGCATTCACTTCACAACACTGTGTCATAGCAGCAAGTGGAACTAATCCCACATATGTACTGTAATACTGGGGATTAATATCCCAGGGCCTACTTGTCCTGGGACTATTTTGCACTGTAACATCATGGGTCTTTTGTTCATTAGATGGGTGGACTTGGCATGTCTCATATGTTCCACATTTGGTTTGAAGGACTCAGGAGAAGGATAATTTTAGGCTGGTTCACTTGAAGAGAACCTTTCTATGACCATATACGAATCATGCGGTACATGAGCAGACAATCAACACAATATTACTTATACCACTTTTTTACCTTTCAGGATAAAATTAGCTTGTTTTGGCCAAATGATATGATTACCCTACCTATTAGTTTGTCTATTAAGCAGTGGAATAAACCGAAAAATCTATCACTACAAATTATAATATGCAAAAGCTAATTACCAATAGAAAGCATACACACATCATATTCATGTAATTAGGATAAAAAATTTACCATGTACCCAATAATAGAAAGCAAATCAAGAAAATAAGTGATACAGTCATAGCCAAATTAATATATAGGAATCAAAAATCACTAAATCAAACAAAGAAGAGATCCACAAGAATATCGAAACAAAAAATAAAAAATTTGTCAATTGTTGTTTTATTTGCAAGATCAGAAAGTTGATCAAAAAGAAAAACATTAAGTACAAGAGAGTAAAAAAGGAAAGAAAAGGCCCCTAAATGGCATGAATGACCGTGTGATGAGAACACAGATATTTTTTCCATGGAACTAGTTATTTTAAAGGAATTTAGACATTTTCCATGCTAATTCCACCTACCCCTTTACCCCAGAATTAGAACTCCCGCCTCCCCGTGGGACTCCCCATGTATAGAGGATTATTAATTATAATTGGACCATTAGTCTGGATCCTGAACAACCGTGGGATAATCCTCAGATTGGGGTAACTAGTCCAATGCAATGGCATAGCTCTGCAAAACAAACAAGTGTTCGGGCATGTGGTCCTTTGTCAAGGCCTAGGAGTATGGTCTCTCCACAACAAGCAACAGACAACCAAGTTACTATCTTTGAACTCGTGCCAAAACTCTATGTCCTTCATCTCTCATTACTGTTTGTGCATCTTTGTTGTAGTGCCTGAATGATATAGGTAGGCCCTATATGCTATAAGAAATTTTGCCCAACAATGTATATCACTGCTAGCAAAGACAAAAAAAAAAATATCCATGTTACCAATCAACCATGTATGTGTCCAAAAAAGCAAGAGATGGATACAAAATGCATAAATCCCATTATAGCCATGAGAGAAATCTCATAAACCCAATTTAAACCAAGCAACTGACTAGCAAAGATGAAAGCCGTGTAATAGTAGGAACTGAGTTAGTGCAGCCACAAACACTGAAGAAAACTAACCTCGCTTAGCTTCGAATCAAGTTCATTTAATTTTAATTTCATGTCCTCAATATCTTTAACCAACTTCAGCTCCTCCAGGTCCTTCATTTTTACATACCCTGCATCCTTTGTTGGCTCCTCCACATCCTTCATTTTTATATACCCTGCATCCTTTGTTGGCGCCTCCACGTCCTTCGTTGCTATATACTCCACATCCTTTGTTGGCGCCTCCACGTCCTTTGTTGTTATATACTCCACAACCTTTGTTGGCTTACACTCTACATACTTCGTTCGCTCCTCCACATCCTTCATTGTTGTGCACTCTGTATCCTTTGCAGGCTCCTCCACTACCTTCATCGTATTATACCCTCCATCCTTTGCTCTCTTTACCTCTTCTCTGTTTTCTGTATTGGACCACTCCACATCATCAATAACCTGATGCAAAAGGGAAAAGAATTGCAATATGAGTTTATTTTCAGATTGAGGGGCCATTATAATCGACGATGAAAGACAGAGCACTTGATCATACTATGACACATTGGTAATAACAGAAATTGCATGCTGAATGGCTAGCTCAAATACATTATGTAATAGACAGAACAAAAAGTGACCGCCCAGAAGATTTAGAACATGCTGAAGCTCCAATCTACTATTAGGTCTAGTTTTGAAGTTTCCTAAAACGGCTTTCTAAGGGTAATATGGGCAACATGAAATTACAAATTTTGAGGTCAACAAATAGAAAAACAATGAAAAGTTCCTATGGTACAGATGAGCTGTATGTCAAGTAAAAGGAGAATATCTAACTGGGTGATGAGGGGTAAAGCTTACGGTTTTCCTCCGGATTTGATCTTTCAGTGTTGAAGCTTCATAAGCTGAGACCTGTTTCAGTGTTCCATTGATTGGTGATAGTACTGGAGAATTTGGGGGACTGACTAGAATCACTGTCAGCTTGTCCTCTTCAATGTACCTGCCAACATCTTTGGTGAACTGCAAAACTCAAACATGAGAAATCAGTACTGAGAATCAGGAAACTGTGGACCAATAATTTTGTACACAACTGAAGAACTACTTACTGTGCTAGCATTAATATCCTCATCTGTTGTCCCTTCAGGAACAACTGTGCTCTGAACCAAAAACTTGTCTTTGCATACCATGTCAAGAGGAGCTGACTTTTGTGCTTGCATCGTAACTGCATTACAACAAATTTGCGACCAACAAATAAATGAGACAACAAACAGTCATACACAATAGTGCACAAATCGGTAAAGCTCAAGGATGTTAATCAAAATCTAAATGCATCAAAATATTTCAGGAATCACCATTAACAAATCTAGTTGTTTCAAATTCCAGTTAAGAAATAGTATAAGTTAAATAAGGCACAAAAAATTACTCCCAAGCCATATCTTTCTGCACAACAGTTGGATGAATACAAATGCACTCGTGTACATCTACAACTATTTACAGATTTGCTCATCCACTTGAAGGAATTACTGCACATTCACCAGCCTATAGGACAACTCAAAGGTCATTTGGGCTTGTTCGTTTTGGGGATTTTGGATTTGAATTTGCAATAATTAGGGTAGGGAGATAGGGGTAATGATTGGAGAGAGATAGAGATAAAAATGAAAGTAATGGTTGGAGATAGGGACTCGGATCCTCTCCACAGGTCTCTCTCCCCAAATCTTACCCATCTTTTAATCACATGGGGACACCTCATTAATGAAGTAATCCAACGGCCAAAACACAAGCCAGCAATGCATCCAAATGTCACATTAGTGAAACAGTGTTGTTTCATGTGCCCCTTCCAACACAAAAGTAACAGCAGCAGAAAATCCCAAAGGCTCCGTTGGCACGTCCCCATTTTCAACGTTGCTCTCTCTCTCTCTCTCTCTCTCTCTCTCTCTCACTGATGGATATGGCGTTTCTGATGACCGGGATATGGCAGTTCCGATGAGCGGGATATATCTTATTTCAACTTTTAGTTTTGATTTTTTATTTGAGTTCCTGAAATTTAAGGGCTTTGTTCTAATTTCTTCTTGAAATTAAGTGTATTCTGGAGATTAGGGCTTCTTTGATTCTATATTTTGGAAAATGAAGATTTATTTTCGCCCCCAGAGTTTTTCTGTCATATGCTGTGGTCATTGAAGAACAGGACAAACACCATTCCTGTAAATATATTGAGAGAAATACATGCTAAAAATCAAACCCACTTTCTTTCTTCTTCTTCTTTTGGATCATAAAATCAAACCCACTTTCAATAATATTTTCAAGTGAAGGGAAGAGAGGGCGAGGATGGCCTTGATACATCGGATCTGGCTGGGGAGTCGACAATATCAGCGACGGTTGGTGTTTGAAAGAGTGTAGTCGTGGCTGTTTCCAACGAAGAGGTTGACAGATGCAGGCCTTAGCGGTGGCGATGTGTTATCATCCATGGGTGATTTTAGGGCTAGGAGGTAAAGTAGTGCTTCCAAGAGAGAGAAGAGACAGAGAAACGGAAAAGGTAGGCGCTAATTTGCCGTGAAAGTAAACAACATCATCTAGATGACAATTTCTGGACTTGGTGCATTGGCTTGTATCTTGGCCGTTGGATTACTTCATTAATGAGGTGTCTCCATGTGGGTAAAAGATGGGTAAGATTTGGGGAGAGAGACTTGTGGAGAGGATCTAAGTCTTGGAGATAGGGGTAATGAGTGGATTTTGAAGTAGGGTAATAATTCAAAGTCCAAAATCTAAAAAATCAACCGAACAAGGCCACTAATCTCATATGTAACGGAACCTAATGATTCCATAAAGCAGAGGCAAATCAACTTTGCTGGTTTTAGTTTTGGGTGTAATTCTCTCCCCTGAGGATTAGTCGTGGGGTGTGTATGCTGGCTTGGAGATCTTGGTTATAAAAAAAAAAAAAAAAGTTTTTAGGTGTAATTCTAGTTCTCACACCTGAATAACTAAGGATCAAGGTCAAGATGTGATTTTCTAACCGGATCCAACAAAACCTGGGGTCTCATCTATCAATCAACAACACGAGATAAATTTCTGAACTAACAATGACAATTTATTGAAACATTCATCAAATAGTCGGTGTCAACAGAGCAAATCGATTCACATTCCACTGCTCCAAAAGGGTGGTTGTCTGGTTGAAGTCATTAAGAGCAATATCATCCATGACCAGACAGAAAATCACTTGGCATGGCAGCATGAGTTTCTATTTACATCTCGACAGTTCCCAGGACGTAACAGCAGTCTGTATAAGATCTCCTCATCTATGGTTTTACACTCCCATCAATTTATTGTCATTTTAAATTATGAACCATGATATTTCGATTTATCCTCATATACTCAATGTCATCCACACTAAAGTAACAAACCATTATAAAATTGTTTTCGATTCAAATACTCACAAAGTGAGCACTACCTACTCAATTGTGGAGATAAAGTCCACTGTTATCCAGTCGTTTATCATGAATTCCTAATTGATTTTGTACTGTCGGTCAAGCAAACATACTACTTTCCATATAATTTCCTCTTTTTTCTTAAAAATTGCCATACTTAAACTTCAGCTGCGACACAAGTTATAGAACTTACCAGTGAAATCACAGCTTGATTTTGGCATAATAACGCCTGTGTTTGGTCGCACACAATATTTCTTGGGAGATGTAGTCTTAACCTGCCAAATACATCCATCCATTAAATTGTTGCCCATAATCAGAAATGAAATGTTTCGCCAGTAATGCTTTTGGAAAGAGAGCAGAATGGGTGTACCTTGAAAGCAACATGGCTGTTGGACTTATTGACTAGTCGAACAGAGCAAGTGGACTGCTTTTTCAATTCGACTGTAAACAAACATTGAATATTCTAAACATATTAGTCCATTAGTAGAAGATATAAACATATGCAGTAAAACAACCTGCTATTAGCAAGAATTCAAACTAATTTTCTCTCACTTTTAGTATTTCCTTATACTATCATCATCTACATCCTTCCCATGGTACAACAAACAGTGTATTTAGGACTAAATATGATTCTCTTAAAAACAAGAACAAAGGAGCAAGATTACTGAATATCAACAGTATTTGAACATGAACACAATATGAATTTCGTTATACTATCATCATCTACATCCTTCCCATGGTACAACAAACAATGTACTTAGGACTAAATCTGATTCTCTTAAAGAACAAGAACAACGAAGCAAGATTACTGAATATCAACAGTATTTGAACACAAACACTATATGAATTTCGTGTTTGCAAGCCTGCTGAAGCCTGAATGTATTCCTTCAATTACAATAGGCTATCAGATTCCTAACAACTGTGGCTTTACTTAAACAATAATTTTCTAGAGAGTGTAGAAAATTATCTACATACATCGCACACATATATCACCCTAACTTCCACAAAACAGAAGTTATAGACTATAGAGAAGCATAAGGCTAGACGCCCAATTCCTAAGGGTTAACCAGATGATCAAGATTTACTGACTCACATATGAACTTGAGTTCTCGAGGATGAATTTCCAAAAGCTCTGCACTCATCCTTGTCGCTCACAGATCACAAATGAACCCTTCCAGCATCCAAAACTAACACACTATCTGGTGAGACCAAAATCTCTTAACCTGCAAATTCATAACATAATGATAACTGTTGAAGTTTCAGAACCAGTTTATATGTGTATAAATACATATGCAGTGGGTCGACAATACAGGTAATGGGCCATATTACGGGTTGCCCACTCCCTGGGCTCACTTGGGCTGAACAACACCTAGGCCGGGTTGGACGGCCCAACCGTGCGCCAAAGCCCAGTCCATGTCTTGGAGTGGGAACCATAAGGCCGGGCCAGGCAGGGGTACGCCCGACCTGAACAGTGACTCAGCAGCCATCAAGGATCTACATGGCTTTCGAGTGGCAGGGCCAAAACATGTGCGTTCGGCTACGTGGACTCCGAGTGTCATGCATGACATCAGCTACCAGAAACCGTTACGGTTGTGCCTAGCACAGACTTGGGGAGCTACTTCAGATTCACTGTGAAGCCTAAGGAATAAACCCACCGTTTATAGTTTTGGGTTTTATACTCACCTTTCTCTTCGAGAGTCTAACTTAGGCATCAAAGTGCCCTCCGGCCAGTCTCAGTCAGGCGGCGCTAACCGGTTCCCTGTTTCGCAGACAGAACCAAGGAAGACCAAGGAGAGAGCATTCGGATCCTACCCGAGGAACCCGAAGGGAGGCGAACGGATCACCAATGCCACTAAATATATACTAGGGAGAGCATGATACTGACCAAATTAAATTAAGATCACAACAAAAAAAGAAGCAACAACTCACAATCTTCTTGGTTGAATTAAGCAACCATAACCAAAACTCCTATCAAAATTCCGCTCAGATACACAATTTCACAACAGAGAGGAGTTTGAGCATTAAGATCACAACGGGGGAGGACTAATAAGACCCAGTCAACGGTGAACCAATCAAACAACGTATGGAGAACGTGATCAGAAAGAAAGAGTAGAAAGCTTACTGATTCAGTCTCGATTGACGAGCAAGCCTGGCTCTAGTGTGAGATATGGAAGTCCAGCGCATACCAGAGAGCGGTGATATATTTAAAGCAGATGATTGAGCAGTGAATTTTGAATCGCGCGAATCTGCCGTTTCAGTTGTTGAATATGGAGAGAGTGAACACGTGAACCCTAGTATAGTATATACTTGAAGGTGAGGGACACAGAGAAGAGAGAGAGAGAGAGAGAGAGAGAGAGTACTATATATACTGGAAGAGATTTTTGTTTATCTTATCGATAAAAGCTGGAAGCAGGGAGAAGGGAAGTGAAAGCGAAGTAATCAACGGACTTCGGTAGAAGAGCGTGTGGTTTTCAGCTTTTCTATTGACTCATGAGAGAGAGAGAGAGAGAGAGAGAGAGAGAGAGGGCGGTTGCACCAGCGGCTTGACTCGGCTCGGACCCGCACATGTGCTTTTCGCGAAAATTATGGGAGCATGACGTTACTAATTGAATATTGAATATGGACATTTAAATTAAAAGTGGGTTCCACACACCGTCAATACAGTATATATGTAAATTCCTCATTGGTACCACTGGCATTTTCGTTTGAAATTTTGTCATTAAATATAACATATATTTTTTCCCCGATATCTAAATCTATATTATAAAACAGAGCGATTTTTGTCTACTCATTAGATGCGGAACATAAAGGGGCTGCAGTGGGCTGTAGCCCAGGTGAAGTTCTCATAAACCGAAAAAAAAATCATAAGCAGTTTGTAGCCGAATTTATTTCGGCCCAGCTCAATTTTTTCTTTAGCCTAACCCAACTTCTTCTCTTTCTGCGTCGATTAGTTGGGGAAAGCCCAACAAAACTTCTTCTCTTTCCTATTTGCACCCATTTGTGGGGAGTATGCTTCAGTTTGTACTTATCTCTATTATAAAACAGAAGGGTGTGGGGACAAATTGTTAGAACGGCTTAGATTCATTTGATCCAAAAGCTGTAGTGCATCCTCTCACTTCCCAGTTAAGTGCCCATGGTTTTCACCTAAATTAGACAACTGTCATCCGCTTTCAACAGAGATACGTAGTGCTGTAGGCACGAGTTAGCACTAGTATTGTTAAATACAGAGTGTGCTTAGATTTGTTAATCTTGTTAAACGCAGAGAGCATTGGTGTTTGGTTTGTGTGCTTAGATTTTTACTAATTTAGTTGATAAAGAACATTGACTAATGTGCTCAAATTGGTTTAAAATGCTAGTTCTTACAATCTTACTCTTTAGGTTAAAATTATAATGCTTGTAGGAGGTCTCAATTCACCACATTCTAATGCTGCGAAATGTTGTGATGTTTTGATGAACATTGGTCGCTATTTTGGTTCATATATAAATTTTGAGTTAGTCCAGGGTAGAATCAGTTCCTGGTTCCGCCCTTACTACTCATCATACATACATGAGCACCTTTACAATCGTTAGATCGCATTTTCAATAAGTTACAGCCATTGGATTGAATCATTGATTCCAACCTACTCATACATACATGAGCACCTATACAATCATCAGATCACATTTTCAATAGGTTATAGCCGTTGGATTGAATCATTGATTCCAACCTACTCATACATACATGAGCATCTCTACAATCGTCAGATCGCATTTTCAATAGGTTACAACCATTGAATTGAATCATTGATTCCAACCTGTTTCAAGTCTCATGCGTGTTTCCTCTTCTCTCTGTTCAAAATTTGATACCTCTCTTCTTCCATAGTTACGCGCTCTCTCTCTCCCTCTCCTCTCTTCTTCCATAGTTTCTCTCTCTCTCTCTCTCTCTCTCTCTCTCTCTCTCTCTCTCAACCCACTCCTCGGCGCACAAAGAAACACTCATTGCAATCGCCTCAATCTCTGTACGCATCTCCATATCCACGAAATCCATTTGGTTCTCTCTCTCCGGTAAGAATCCCCCCATCCTCAATTTCGCACTAGACTAGGGTTTTCCGAAATTGAGGATTTATTGAAGATCATCCTCAATTTCGCACCAGACTAGGAATTTCAAAATTAGGGATTTGTTGAAGTTTTCCGGCTGGCGGAAAAATTATGTTGCCTATGTTGCACCTATCTTGCTAATGCAACCAAACAGCTTTGGGATTTTTTTTTTCCGTTCTACTAATGTTGTTTATTTAATGCTAATGCAAACACTAATTGCAGTTTAGTTGTTGGATACCTAACAAAAAAGTTTCACTCTTTTGATTGGTTCAATAAATTGATTATTAAGCGTGGTAAAATATAGGTTCTTCACATTGGTTATTTGTTTGGGAAGATTAAGGTCAACATCGCGAGAATTATTGTTTGTCAGCTTAAGAAAACTCTTATGATAAGCGAGAATTCTTGATTTATGTTAGCTTAGGGAAACTCTTATGTTAAGTTCCGTTTTGCTAAAATTCTTATTTTGCTATGCCTGGATGGAACTCATGGAATTACACCGGTTCGATAAATATGTTGTTTTAGACTATTCTATGAATTTGGAATTTTGATAAGTAGATTTTGTTGGGAAGAGAGAAAATTTTCCATTCAACAGTTATTTGTAATATCCTTTCACATGGGGTGGGATAAACACACACGAAACTCACCCCATGTGAGATGGAGTAAAAAACAACAGTTGTATCCCCCAAAAATTATAAAAGTGGGATTTGATACTTCATTTAGACTATGTTTAGAATGTGTCACGAGCATCCATTAGTAAATTAACAACAAAAGGTGATTGACTTATCTCCATTGACTCAAACCTCAAATCTTCCCTTTGAAAATCAAAGGGTATAACCCGATGAGCCTAAGAACCACATCTTAAAGTATAACATACCAATGATTGTCCATGCCAACACATTCTAAACACAATTTAAATTACTTCTCCTTCTCTACTGTAGGTCGTCCCACCAATTAAGCTGACGTCTTCTACAAGTTTTGTTTTCAAATGTGCTTAAATAGAATTCATCTAATCAGCTACATAATATAACAATAACACACACCAATTCAATCCAACATCAAAGAATGTTTAAAAATAACACATTTTTCTGTAAGATGAGCTCTCATATTTAATTTGATGATTTTTTTGCTATTATCAACCCTCTTTAAACGAATAAAATCAATTTAAAAGGGAAAAAAAAAACTATAAAGTAAACAGTTGAAAAAGAAAGAGTATATATTATCCTACAACAGGTCAATATATAATTGAAAAGATTAAAAATGTCTCCCTTAATTAGTAGGTTTATATATAAGGAAACATTTAGTGATCGAACAGCTAGGATCAACATGTAAAGGTGATCTGACGGTTGCAGAGGACGATGGATTTGTATGTGTAGACAAAAATTGCTCTATTTTATATTATAGATATCAAGTCGAGTTAAATTTTGGTAAAAGTTACTAACAATTTTTTCCATACAAAAGAACGACCCTGATCCACATCACTTTGCTCTGCTACGTGATGCCACAAGGTTGAACAATGCTACGTACACTCCTACCGATCATTCTTCTTTCACATATGTGTCGACCCCACACATTTAATTGTGCAATGGACCCCGCACATAAATGAGAGAGGAGTGGTCAGTAGATTGACAATCGAACCCGTCCCGCCCCGTTCAGGGTGGGTTTTTCATCTAATTTTAGGGTATAGGGTCGAGGTCAGGATAAAAATTTTAAAACTGACTAAGTTAGGGTAAGGTTCGGGGTAAAAGTACCCCATCCTGACATATCCGCCTGAATGTTACCCGTCCCAAAATATATTTGTATATAAAACTATACTTTTACCCTAATATAATTATCAGTATACTTCAAATTTTATATTTTTACCCTAATTTAATTATCATTATACTAGAAAAACTTATATTCTTAGCCTTATATTTTTACTATTATATTAAAATACCACTTTATTTATAATTATTTTTTATTTTGCTTTTAGGTTAACAATTTTTTTATGATTTTTTTAGATGGGGCGGGTAAACTCGTTTTCTGATCGAAACAAGAATGGAATACCTAAAAAAAAAAACCGATCAGAGCCGTGTGCTAATTTTCGGGTCAGGTCGGGTCGGATTACACAAAACACGCCCCGTCCATTGCCATTTCTAATGATTGGGAGTAGTGACAAGAGGTAGTTAACTTATTATATTTGGCAGAAATGTGCTCGACGTTGAAGGGGGACCCGCAACCTCTACGTGAACAAAAATGCTGCAGCTTGTGTGCCTGCCTAGAAACTCCTCGATCTCCTCCCCTACGTTCAATAAAATGTTCGTCATTCTCTCTCCTCTAACCTATCAATTTGCAATGCAGAAAGTTCTGTAACTTTTGTTGCGTCGCAGGTTCGTTCCATTTACCATAACGTCGATTCATTACCAGCATGCAATAAATTCAAATTTTTTTTTTTTGGGGTGATCATAGGGAACTCTCGTCTTGTTTATGATCATTTTTACATAGCGAACTGGGCGTCCAGAAATGGATAGAATTAATGTCAAATTGCATTTTTTGTGTTGATATTCTTCAATGGCAGAAAAATTCGACATGGATGGTAGAATGAGAGCGGGGTACGAGAGGCAGAAGAGCATTGGGACCGCCGGCGGAGCCCCGACGTCACCGATGATGGTGTCGCCGCTGCACCGTCACGCGCGGTCGGGCTCCACCGGGGTCAAGAAGCCCCAAAACGTAGCCGCCAAAGCCGCCGCGCAGAGACTTGCTCAGGTGATGTCTACCCAATCCTCTGCCGATGACGATGAGGACGAGGAGGATGACCTCTTGTATGACTATGCCCCGGCCACCGCCACGCCCAGCCTCGGTCTTGCTGGTGGAGGAAGGGCTGCGAGTGCTGCCAGGCCTCGTCCTGCGGTAACACTTGGTCTAACCCCTTGTTCTATTCCTTTAATACGCATGTTTCTATTTTTTATTAAAAGGAAAATGCCAAGTAATGCCCGGCAGTGGATAAAGGGTAAAAGTTGTAACAATATCTGAAACGATAGAAATGTTTTGAAATTCTAAATTACTCCCCATATTTGGCATCTGATACACATTATAAACCTTTAGTGGGCGGTACTTAGCATGACCCTTTTTTTATATATGCAACATGTAATCATCTCCGGCGAGTTCTAAAAGCCAAAGCCAATTTTGTTGAGTTGAGTACCTCCACGGCAAGGAATAATCAAGAACAGGTAATGAGAACGCAAGACACAGACAATTTTACGTGGTTCCTAAATGGTGTGTCATAAAAGTTTCCAGTGTATATCGAATGAAGAACTACACAAGTTACATCATCTGCTACGTATCGTAATCATTTACAACCTAGGGCTCAAATCATCAGTTACTGCAATACCCCGAACCCTGAATGGTCAGCGAAGCGCGACTTAGACCGAATCATGTGTCACAAGCCCAACAGCATGTAATCATCTTCGACAGTTTCTGATAGCAAAATCCAATGTTGTCTCTTCTTGTTATTATAGAAGAAGTAAACAGAGCTCAACTATGGAGTCTCTGGTTTTGTTATATTAGAAGAAAGGAACAAATCTCACAATTCAAAGGAAATACTTATACAAATCACAATCCAAACATAAAGGACATATCAAAATTCACTCAGCAGAACTATATGTCTCAGCACTCTCTCTAACATAGGCTCCTAACAGAAACAGAATCCTCCCAACTGAGATAACAAAACTATGCAAAGTATGGGAGAGGGATCCTAACAGCTAGTCCTGCCAAAATGCTTTTACTGTGTATAGACTTCATGTATAATGTGAACTCATGTGCTTTTTATTATGAAACTTATAGGTTTGAGAATTTTATATGTTATTTAAAGGCACACGAAGACATATGTTTTATCAGTATGTAATGCCATCAATGCAAAAAGGTATTGTTACATGATTGACTGTTGAAGCTCAACTACATTTTAGTTTGATGTACATGGTATGATAGCAAGTTAGAAACTGATATGTGGAATTTGGTTGGAGTTGGACCATAGTTTGAATTACTTCGTCATCATTGAACAGAAGTTTCAAGTTTCTATGAGACTAACTTCCAATTTTCATGTTTTCTAGTCAGTTCGCACCTCCCTTGACCAGCCTCTATCTTCGGGTTCAGCATCTGGTGGGCGATTTATTAGCCCTGTTGACCAACAACCTCCATCGGCCCATTCTACCTCAGCTGCTCGACCATCTCAGCCCAATTTTTCAGAACAACCATTATCTGCTCGCTCTGCGTTACCCAGCCGATCATCTCAAGCCACAAACTCGGTGGAACAAGTGCAACCTCCATCTGCTCGTTCCACATCAGCTGCCCGACCATCTCAACCCAACAACACCATGGAGCAGCCTCTCTCTGCACGCTATACCTTTGCTGGCCGTCCAAATTTAGCAGTTAAGACAGTTCCCATGGTACCTCCTAGTGTACCTATTAAGTTGAGGCCACAAGCTTCTAGTATTTCAGCAGAGATTCCCTTTGATATTCGGAGGGATAAAAGGTACATTGATGAACTGAAACTTCTCTTGGAGTGTTGAAGAGCATTTTGAGTTTATTTTTTGTTTATTTTTTATTTTTTACTATTTGGAAGTATAGAGGGGCCACTGTTGCCATGGTATTTTGAGAGCAGCCACTTTGTGCATATGTTGCCAAAGATAAGTTTGTCTCCAATCATCCCCCGCCCATACCCCCAATTATTGGGGACTAGATGGGTTCTATTATTGTTGTGTTGTTGTGCTATTTTTTTATTTCAGCTAGTGTTTTTTTTGATTACGAATGAACCTCAGAGTCAGTATGGTGCTCAGATGTTTGACTTTAACTTATCTTTTTTTGTTAAGTGTTTCGCTTTCTTTCTTTTTAACTACAATTAGCCGTTAATATACAATGGCACTTGGAGATGGCCAAGGGCTAGAAGTAGAGAAACTTTGCATATAATTGAGAATACCCCAGTGAATTTTTTGCCAAGAGATGACAGTGTGGATCTGGTTATTTGGCTCCCCTCATCAAATGGACATTATAAGTACAAGCTCAAATTGGAAAGCTCTTAAGGCCTAGTGGAGTGGCCTAGTGGAGTGAAAGTTCCCTGGGTCTAATCTAGTTTAACGGGAATGTTCCAAAATGGGCATTCATATGCCGGTTATGCTGTCTAGGGAAGTTATCCACTAAAGACAAGCTCAGATCTTGGGGCATGGAGATTGAAGCAGATTTTGTTCTTTGATCTCAACAAGTAGAATCTCTCCAACATTTATTTTTTGGGTGTTCCTATTCTAGAGGTTTGGGGTAAAATCTTGACCAACTGGATGATTTGGAGGCAACCTGGGCTATGGGATGATGAATTGGCGTGGGCTGTTAAGCTTTGCAAACTGTCCCTAGCTGCTACTGTCGGAATGTAAGATCTTTTGGGAGAAGCCAGAGGAGTGCCCAAGGGGTTATTCAGACTGTTGAAGAGCTTGTTAGAGCTCATATCAATTCTTGGAGGAATATACCTGCCACTTTGGAGAACCAAAGGCTCTGCTTTACATGGAACCTTCCTCAGTGGATTTTAGGAAGGATTAGATTAGGCCATTAATTTCTTTTTTGAGTTGTTTTGTTGCTGTTTAGTTGTGAGGCTTCTGTTCTAGTATTGTTTTGCTGAGGTAGGGGCTTTGGCCCATTGTTTTGTATTGTTTTTTTTTTATCTGGTTTGGTCTATAAAAGCCGCTATTCACCAAAAAAAAGAGAGCATAGAAATAGTTTATGTTCCCCCTTTTTTATTCATGTTTTATTCCATAACTAGATACTGCATTACTGAACCAAAGAATTTGTCAACATAGCATGCTCTTTTCTTTCCCATCCCAGTGAAAATGTATAATGGGTAAGATTAGAAGGGTTTTAAACACGCATGTGTCTTCTGATTTCACCGTAGCTGGTATTGAGTTCCTATCTATTTTGCAGTAGCATCTAAATACTACCAAAGTATATGTAGGTTCGAAGTTTACAGATATCTTCTTCTGTTTTATTTTTTTCAAGTTGCTTCTTAAGTACTTAAAGTAACACTTCTTCAATATGTGTTAACCCCACCGTCATGTGGTTGAGAATCAGGTTATCTCTAGATATGGGCAGTATGAACCTTAGGGAATCTGGCACTCAGCGTTCTACTTCTGCTCTACAAGATGAGGTGAGGCCATCCCTGAACCTGCTACTTCTTGTGCTTTTGAAGCCCCTGTTACATGACTGTTCCCTTCACGGCTCCCTAGATGTTATCTACCCATTGACGTAAAATTCACCTTCTATGCTTTAACATGCTTCAAATCCCTGTTTCTTGGCAGACACATGACCCATGTTTAATTTTCTCTCTGTTCTATCTCTGTCTGAAATGCCTTTACTGACGTGTGGAACTGAATTGCAGCTTGATATGCTACAAGAAGAAAATGAAAGTTTACTTGATAAGGTGATGCCAATAATATCTTGTATTTCTCGTTTTATATAGATATGTGTGCCCAGCTTCAATTTTCATGCATAATGTTTAAAAGGACGCACTCAACATTGAGCACATCAATCCTGTAATGTTATATCGAGTCCAATTTTTGTTTGTATATTAGAGGTGAATAGCAGTATTCTTTCATATGTTCAATTCAACGTTATCCCCAACTGCCATGCAGATATTACTTTAGTTAAGTATGTAACAATGGATTTAGGGTTTGCAGGAAGGAAGGAGTAGAGTAGGCATAAGTATAACTAGGGTGAAAGATTCTGAAGCATTAATTAGCTTTTCTGCCACGCATATATTTATACCACCATACGCAAGTCAGTAGAATTACTGCAATACCCTAACTAACTCTACGATAGAGATAATAATGAAAAAGATCAAACAGGGCTGGCTTGAAGGGCAACTGCCAAAAAGGAGAACGAGCTAACAGCCAAGGATTTTGTGAACATACCACCCAACTGATCTGCCAAGCGAATGAAAGGAGTAACGATGCGCTTCCGCAGTATCAAATATCCCTAGTGTGCTCATATTAAAAAAGGTTGCTGGCAGTAAAGATCACACAAAACATCGGCATAGGAGTAGGAACAACAATGCCAAATCGGCAAATTTTCAAAGAAGAGGACGGACCAATAACATTTCAGAGGCTGTAGGAGCCATATTAAGATAATCTGCCTCCACAAGTGGGCTCATTTTGTTTTTTTCTACACTAACTAACAATCTTGCTACCAACAAACGCACAATATCCAGAGGTAGAATGCCTTTCAGAACGACTACTAGCCCAATCAACATCACTAAAGCCAGTCCTCATCAGGGAATCAGAAGACCGACATGGAAACCCATGGCCAGGTGCACTCTTTAAAGTAGCACATAGTACGCCAATCAGTCTCAAAATGTGGGTGACGAGGAGCATGCAGATACTGGCTCACAAAGCCCATGACATAAGTAATATCGGGATGAGTAACAGTAAGATAAATCAACTTTCCAGCAAGACACTGATAACAACCAACATCATGAAAGGGTTCTCTTTGGTCAATATCAAGCTGAATACTGGAGTCCATAGGAGTATCAACAGGGTGAGAGAAGCCCAGTCTTAGTGGGAAGATCAAGCACGTACTTTCATTGAGAGTGAGAAATACCATGAGAACAATGAGCAACTTTGATTCCAAGAAAAAACTGAAGAGCACCCAAGTCCTTATTATGAAACTGTTTTCCTAAATGACACTTCAGATCAGTAGTTTGGATAGAGTCATCGGCGTAGGTGATGGCATCATTGACATAGACAATCGATACAATAGCCCCAATAGAGAACTAAGAGAAGTGTTGAACAAACATAGAATGATCAGAAACAAAATGTTGAAACCTGAATGGAAGCGCAACCAAACTGAACCTATCAAACAAGGCACGAGGAGAGTGCTTCAGACCATACTTTGTTTTACCCAACTGACAAACAACATGTTAACTACTAAAAACAACATAACCAGGTGAGGTACTCTATATACATTTCAATGAACGGAAATTTGAAGAAAAACCAGAACAGAATGAAGATAAACCATGTAGGAACAAGTCTCCAAAAAACCAACACCATATTTCTATGTCCAAGTCAAGTGTAACCATTTTGCGACCAAGCACGCTTAATAAGCTCAATAGAATCATCAGCAAGATACTTCATTGCACACACCGAACAACAACCCCCAACTTGTTTCCCATAAGGGTGGGAGTGAGCTCCTAAGTCTGATTCTTGTGAAGAGCACTCATCTTCTCTTCCTTAGTGTATTTCGATCCAAATATGAACATAGCCTGATTATAAGAGGTAGGAATAAAGCAGGGGGCAAGGTGGAAGCAAAAGAATGAAGGCAAGGTGAAAGACAATCATGAAAAACAAAAATAAGCAACAGGATGTTGAGTACAAGTACTTCTACCCTCAATGCAATTGAATAGGTAAGTCATCATAATTTGGAGCAGATGGAATATTAGGAACATTCGATGAAGAAGATGAAGTGTCTAAACTAAAACTCATATTAACAACTGTTATCATCACACATCATAAGGTGTCCACTTAGATTGCACATTGAAGAATAATGGCCCGTTGTAAAAATGTTGATGTGGTCATTATAAACTTTTTGCCACTCCATTATGTTTTTGAGTTTTTGGCCTTCCAGATTCGACTTGCAGAAGAAAGGTGTGAAGAAGCAGAGGCAAGAGCTAGGCAGCTTGAAAACCAGGTAACATTTGCAGTCACCAATATGACTAAATTTGGTTAGTTTCATCATCTCTATTAGATTACATATACTCCCCTGTGGTGATTATTTACATACAACATAGAGGAAATAGGGCAATTCGTTGTTATACTTTATCTACATGTATACTAGAACTCCTAACGACCTATGCATTCTGTTTTTACATACAACTTTGTCATTGGTTTGGTGTGACTAAAAAAGATATTGTGTTGACTTCTTGTTTTTTGGTTTGCATCTAAGAACTCACCGGTCTGCTATATGATGCATTTCTATGTACCTGGGATCTTGACTCAGCCATTGTTTCTTTTTTGGTCCACTGTCCAATTAGATTTGTTAATCTGCTGGCTTGTGAAGATGGAGCAAGAACAATAAATGATGGCCAGAGGTTATTAGGCCTGGCTGCGTCCCTGACCGCTATAGTGACATTGGTGTTCATTTTCCAAATAGATTTTGGTGCACTAGCACCAAGTTCAACACATGGCTTTAACAGTTACATCTTTTATATAATTTTGGAGATGAATGATTTCACACCAGTTGTAATTTTTTGGTTAATTTGAAGACATATGTGTTTTTAAGTTTGGGATCGGGAACTAGTTAGGAAGTGGATCAGTTCAATATTGCCTAACAATGGCCAGATACTTTCCGTGGACAAAAACAGTGGAGTTCATATTATTGTGCATAGTTGAGCAAATAAGGTGCCGTTCCGCTTTCTTTTTAAACCTTTCTTTTTCAAAAAGAAGGTAATTTCAAACTCAAATATAATGAAAATGAAAAATAAATTTTCAATTTTTTTTGCACCGTATAAAAGATCTCAATGAGATCTATCAAACAAGATCCATATTGTTAGGAAAATTATTTGTGTAAACACATAATTTTTGAGCTTAAAATTACTTTCTTTTTTTGAGAAACCGGAACACCCCCTAAGTAGTATATAGAGTATTTCTTAGTATTGGGGAATGATTTTCACACTCCCCTTTTCTTCATTGGCACTCCCATTTTTTCTTTATCCACATTTAAATTACAAACTACCCTACCTCTTGAGTCACTTTTTTCCATATGAAGGGCAATTTGGCCTTTCAAGTGAATAAAGACCAAAAAAAGAGAGGAGTGCCAATGGATAAAAAGGGAGTGTGAAAGTCATTTCCCAATCCATAAACATACCCAGTTTCTTTTTTTTTTTTTGGTCAAACGGAAATTCAAGCTGCAGTGATTGGTTGTTCTTTTGTTGATTGAGTTTTTGGTGTGATTTTGTGTCAAGTGTGAGATTCCTCTAATTTCCATATCAATGGATAGGGACATGCCAAAGTCTTATATTCCTTTGTATGTTAAGTGTGTTATTCAGCACGAATGGTGATTACAATGTTCCTTATGCTATTTCATCCACAATCTGAGTTCTATGCATAAGTCATGTTGAATGTGTGATACAAATTATGTCCTTGTAGCATAGGTTGCAATTTAGCATTTTGCCGAGACATGTTATTAATGTTCCACTACGAGATCACTGACAGGGTCCTTTTGAAATTATAAGTTTTATTTCTCACTATGTTTTATTTGTACTAATTGTAGGTTGCTAATCTTGGAGATGGTGTATCTTTAGAAGCCCGTCTTTTGAGCAGGCAAGAACTTCTAGAAACTATTTGTTATATGTGCAACATTTTCCCGATGCTATTATCTTATTTCCTTCTACTCTGCAGAAAGGAGGCAGCCTTGCAGCAAAGAGAGGTTTGTACTGTGAAATGTGCTTCAACTTTATCTGATTGACAGCAGCGGCATGATACTTTCACAAGCATCCATCTTCACTGAAAATTCCCAAACCTAACACATGTTACATTGGGAAATAAGTTTTCTGTTGCGAAAATGTTTACTTAGTATTAAACTTGTGGTTTCTGCATGGTTACAGGTACTTGTTTAAAGGATTTGCACATGTTTATAGAGATTTGGTTAAGGGATATTGTGCAAATTTGCATAATATGTTTAGGCTCATGCTAGTCTTTATATTCAAATGATTATATATCTTCTGAAGATGCACATTTAGCAGTATTGTCTCCCTCGAAGAATCTGTTTATTTCATGACTAATCACTTAAGATTTATTAAGAATTACAATTGAAAAAGGTAAAATTGAATAGGGGAGAAATGAAACATGCAGAACTAATCACCAAGCATTAATTAAGGATTACAATTGGAGAAGGTAAAATTGAAGAGGGGAGAACCAGCATACATCAAACGATAAACTAGTATTTCAAACATCAGCATGGAATTTGTCATCAACATGGTAGGGCAGTTGATTCATTTCTAGTTTCTTCTAACCCTGATGGTTTACAATAACTGTTAGGTTGCTGCCTGCTGGGTTGAACAATTCTCACACATAATAATTCCATTTGCCATGATTATTTGTTTAAATTAGAATGTGATGATATGAATTCTTCCTTAAGAAAGATGAAAAGGGGATGCCTATTCCGAACCTAGGATGATGGGTTAGTTGTGCTTACGGGGACCAAAAGCAAAACAAAAAAAATGGATAATTCTCTTATATGATCATATAAGCAATCCCTTCTCAGAAAGGGCCATTTTAGTTTCATCTTCTTTATCCTTTCAAAAAAAAAAAGTTTCATCTTCTTTACTCTTATAATTCAGGCTAATTCACACCAATTTTAACAGCTGACTATTGAAGGCAATCTCTTCATTATCAATAGAAGTATTCGGAATCTATTACTCCTGGAAGCCTGGAGCCTTTGAGTTGGACTTTTTCTTTTGTATTTAGCCTATAAGACAGAAAAAGAGAGAAACTTTATGGCTGGGACCGTCGAGGGTTGTTGTTTTTTTTTTTTTTGCCATATAAACTTGTTTCTGAAGGCATAGGAGTTCCATCGAGATTGAGATAGATGGTCAGCACGTACTATCCCCAATAAACATCTATTTGGAATTTCATATTTTACTCTTCTTAACAGCTTAAATATTCATGGATAAATTGTAGACCCCATCCAGTAGGGGTAATATTATTATTTTATTTTTTTTGCAAGGATCTAAAACTAATGAATTACTTGGATATTGGCAGAATAAATCCAAATGATTATTTTCCACTCATTGGATTTTGACTCTGAATTTTGTCGTTTTGCCTGCTAGGCATGCTTTGACTCCATGACAATGAGAAAAAAGTGCCAAGTTCTGGGTATTATACCTATAACGATTTAGATGTTTGTGCACTTAGATCTGTAATTGTGATGAGTGATTGATGTGCTACTACTGTAACTGAATCTGCAATTCCTCGGATTCCTAATTTCTCATGACGAAAGAACTTGAAACTGCATGGTACAACTTATTATTCTTGAGTGAACAAGAGCCGATGGATGATGAATTGTGAGCAAATGTTAGAGGAATAAGACTGATGGAAACATTGAAATCACAATGAATCCTTACTAGGTTTAAGAGGGAAACACATCAACTATGTACTTCTCTTATCTCTGTTTTCTTCCCTTTGTTTTTTTTTGATTGCCTTGTTATGTCCAAACGTTTGGAAAACAATATGACACCATATGTTTTGGAAGACAAATCACATAGATCTATAGTGGTGAGAAATGGACTGTAATTACTGGTGGTGAGGAATGGGCTGTAACTACTACACATTTCCTTTGCAGGCTGCTTTGAAAGTTGCAGCACAAAGTTATGGTGGCAGGAGTGAAGAGATTCAGGCCCTTCGGATGGAAGCTGAGGTACTCAGAACTTGTATGTCTGTCCTTATCCAATGCAGCTTTCCATGGTCTCATCCTTCAAGACCAATGTCAATGTCTCTATATTTGAAAATTTTGAGTTAGTCTGCTAGGGATGAAGCTACATATGCTTTGGAGCAGCTCCACGACGCTGAGAGTGAAAACAAATCACTTCAAATCGTGACTCAGAGACTGCTTCTGACTCAGGAAGAAATGGTTTGTATTCGATGATGGCTTACCTATGTTATTCTTGTCTTGCTGCTCGTTAAAGTCAATACTTATGTGGTTCACAATTTCTCTCTTAGGAAGAAGTTGTTCTTAAGAGGTGTTGGCTAGCTCGATACTGGGGTTTGTGCGTTCACCATGGTAAAGTGATCTGTTTTACTCATCTTTCTTCGCATGAACTTCTAGGGGGTGAAGTTATACTTGAGCGCTGGGTTAGTGAACATTTGTATAATGAGCTTTAGCCAATGAAAATTGACGAAATGGCATGTTTATCTTTACAGAATCCTATACTTTGTGGTTCCATAACTGCTCATGAGTGTTTAGAGGAATGTAAGCACTGTCAATGTCATTAAAGTGTAAATCTAGTGGAAAGAAAAGAAGTACACATCGGAAGGAATAGCTATTACCAAACTTGGATCTTTGTCACAAGCTTGTGAAAGTGACATGTACTAAGAATTGATAGTCCATATACCAGAATAAGGGATGCATTCACTACACTTGCATTAATTCCCTCCAAAGTTATAAGACTTCCTTGCCAATTTGTAGAATGTCCATCAACTTATATACTAGTGTTTACATTTAATTTAGTGGTGTGCCATATTCACTGTTTTGCTTTGCTGCTTTGGGGACAATGACTTGAAATACATGCTTGTGCCATATTCTACAAAAGGCTGATCTGCAACTACTTGAGGCTTACTACCTAATCCTGTTATAGAATTATGCTTCTTAATTAAAAACGATCAATGTGCTTTCCCACAAGTTTGACCTTTCCAACTTGAAATACTTCTTCCTTTTGCGCTCGACAGTTTCCATTACAAATGATCCAAACTATCTTTGTCGAGTTTCCCATCCTTTTCTTTGTTTGTGCTTTTTGGTTCTGTTGAATTTTTCAGTCATATTGATTGTTATTTAAGATTTATCCTGTTGGATAAGATTTATTAGGCTATATTGTTATGCGTTTGTTACCATGTGCAGATCCTATGTAAAACTGATATGTGGTAAATTAGTTCATGGAATGAATTAAATTTTCGGATATGGATTTGGTACGGTGATATCATTACTACCTTAGGCACGGGGATGTCTAGTGGTCCTTAGGTTCTGGGATGCCCAAGGTTTCTTCTTCTTGATTGTCTTGCATTAGATTTCCAATTTTCTTATGGATGGATTTGCACTCACGTCTGAACCTATCCTTCCCTAACTACATGCACCACCCTAGGCCGTAAGATATGGTTGCACGAAAACATGCACATATTTGTGCTGCTTGGTAGCCACTAGCCAGTCTTCATAATATCCCTTTTTTCTATAGGGGATAATGATTTAATTGAAATGGAAAGCATATTCAATAATTTTCTTACCGATTAGAAGAACATCAAATCATGCTTTTTGTATTTTTGTTATTGTGATGTGGTTCACCACTGACTACTATTGCCATGTGTTTGCAGGTATTCATGCAGAGATAGCTACAGCTCGATATGAATATTGGTCATCCTTTGCTCCTCTTCCTGTTGAAGTTGTTTTGGCTGCTGGACAGAAAGCAAAGGATGAAAATTCATTCGGTCAGGTTTTCCCTTCCATTCTGTCCGAGGATGGAATTTCTTAAGAATGAAGCTATGCTCCTTGAACTTTTTAGTTCTCTTAGTTGTGCTCATTTTTTTAGTTCTAATTCATCTGCTGAGCAGTGAACAATGACGTAGTGGAAAGGGAAAATTTTCTTCAAGATCTGAATCAACTCTCTGGAGATGGAAACGTTGAAAGCATGCTTTTAGTGGAGAAAGGTCTTAGGGAACTGTCTTCACTAAAGGTCCTGCCATATATTTCTATTTGACAGGGTTTACATATTTATGCTCGTAAAATTGACTTAATTTGTCATAACGTAGCAAGCTGCATTTCTTGGGAAGTTCTATATGTATGTATTAACTATTGTGAGGACAGATTTAGGTTTAGGCTGTTTAGCAGCAGTTTCCTTTTAATTTGAGTTATCTGCTTGTTTGTTGTTTCTTGTTTGTATGGTGTAATTCTCTATCTTCTATGTTTCTTATCTTCAGCATCATTTAACTTCAGCATAATGAAAACATAGGTTGTCTGCCAGAGTATTGAATCTCAATGAACTCAAAGTTGGACTTTCACTTGGGTACAAGTTAGTCTGGCAGTTAGGTATGTAAACTAATATCTACATTTTGATAAATGGTCATCCAATGTCCGAAAACCCCTATGTTTTTTACTTATCATTTTAAATGAAATTGTAGTACTACAGTACTACTACCTGCTCGTAGCATGCAGCTCTTTTATTGGCACTTTGGCAGGCTGGGTCTTCTGGCACCCCAGTTTTTGATATATTATTACCTCCTTAAATGGGGTCTGTTCAGCCGATAGTTCTCACAGGCTTCTTATTTTTCCTTTTCCCTTTTTATATGCCCTATTTTATTTATTATTGCTGCTCAATTATGTGCACACAACTGTGATCTGTGTATATGTGACTACGTTTATCTATGCTCTGGTATCTCATTGCTTGGGTGTTTGGAGGATGAATATATTTCTCAGAAACATCAAAAATTAGGGCAGCCTTCTTCTGTGAGAAATAAACAAGACTTTTTTGGTGCATCAAATATTAATGTTCATTTCAGCACTCATTTTCCCTGCAAAAAGGGATTCTGATATTATTTATTTTCCTCAAAAGGTAGGGGAAGCCGTAGCAATTGCAATGGCTCAACAACGTCGGTCAAGTTCAACAAAATCTGGTTTAACAGGTGTTTACACCTTTATCTAGTGTAGAATATTGATCATTCTTCTTGCTATCTTACTGTTCAAAGTAGGTAACTGCCTTTCAAAAAAAAAAGGGTAACTGTTTCCTCAGACACAGTTCTATAATAAAATCACCTACAAGGCAAATATTTTTTGACCACGTTATGGGATTTGCATGCAATTCTCATCTTAAAATGGGGCAACTAATGTGTGTGTATAGATTGATAGCATACTCCTAATTTTGTAATAGTCTTGCTAAAAGGCTCCACGCCATTTGTGTCCTTGATTTTCTTGGCATTATTCAAACATGTTGGTTTGCTGGATCACTATTGCACCTTGTTCGCTGATAGTTGCTTTTGGTATTTACCATTTGACGCAGATGACTTGAAGCTACCATTTGAGGGACAGAATTTTGCAGAGGCATATGGTGAGTTGATCAATCAGTATAGTCTATACTGCTTAAAATGTTTACAGATATTCTTTTCCTTGCAAGCATTTTTCTAACCTTTGAGGCAAGCATTCAATATGCCGGTGCGCCTAGAAATTTTTTCAAACAGACTTTGAGTCCACCATTAGATAGACGATATTAGATTAGTCCTTCACTATCCTGAATGAAACAGATGACAAGATTGTGCACTTGTACACGTTTTCCAGTTTCTAGACTTTTGGAAAAGATGAAAACATGGATCCATCTGTTTTGTATGTACAACAGGTGCTACTTTTTGAATTCTTCAAGTAGACGAGCAAATCTACTGTCAATCTAAGTTCTCTTGGCAAAGGAATCCATTTTCAACATATACAGAATGGATTTCTTTGTCAAATGAACCTGGAGGGCATTAAGGTCAAGTGCAAACACATGGAGGAAGTAAGGCTTCTTTTAGGACTATTTTTCTTCTTGATTCATTTTCTTCCTTCCCATGCGCTAGAAATAGTGGATGTCAAAGGTTGAACGAGCCCGCTACTTAAGAGCATAAATACTTGCAATTCGGCAGATAAGTTTCATCTGTTCAAATTGCTTGCAGCAACTTGTGCTCAGAAAAAAATTGATTAGATGAGCTTTATTGCTGTTTATTTCCATAATTACATTGCAATGGAGACGGCTGCTACTTTGACCTTACATTTCGAGTCACCCACTGCGACATTGTTTTCTGCGATTCTTTTTTCATTTTTTCTTTCCATTCAGTTTCTTATATGGGGGAGGGGGTATGTGTCTTGCAAAGATGATGCGTATTCATCCCTCCATGACAGCAAAGACTGACTTTCCATCCATATGTCTGTCTTGTTGTTATCCAACTATGACTTGCCTCCACTTTATTTTCATCGAGATTCCCAACTTCTAATGCTGCTTTTTGTTATCTTTGAACATCTTGCATTTGTGTACCTTTCAAATAACCTGCTGCTATGGGATGCATGCAACAATAATCCCTTAGTTTCGCTCCGCATAAACTATGTCCAGGCAGTCTGGTTATTGCTTCATCCCTAAGTTCAAAGCTAAGTAAATGGGTTTACCTTCTCACTTGCAAATGTGCTATTACATCTCAACTATATCGGTCTTTTATGAAAATGATATAATTTGAAAAGCTTTTCTCATACTAGTTTATGCTTAGATTGATTTTGAAAGTGAATGTATTTTGTTTCAGAACTGAGCCAAGAGGAGTCTGAAGATGTGCTTTTTAAGCGGGTATGGAGCACACTTTTTAACTTGATTTTTTCTTGCTATTTTTTTATAGAATTTATTCAATCAAGCATAAACATATTAGGAGTTATGAAGCATTTTTTTGTCTAGAAGAAGTTAATTATGACACGACAGCCACAATACCATGCCTTCTATATCCTCTGGGATCCCTAGAATATCTATTTCCTTATTCTCATGTTGATTTCTTATATGACTCTCCAATAATATGCATATTGCAGAACATGTTTAGTGATATTGCCGAGTTTATTGTTACTGGTCTTCCAACCTATTTCTGGGAAGGGAATCAACCAACTTGGGGAATTTCTTAGGAGGTTTCAGTAATAATTTCTGTTTGTTACTATTACTTACTCATTTCTAGACACTCGAATTATGTATTCAGTTTAAAAGAAATTCTGTTACAGAGATGGTACCTACCAACAAGATTACAGAGATGCACTACTTTGACAATGTTCTGTCTCATACAATGAAGTGTAGTGAAAGATTGAGTTATCCATCATCGATAAGCCAATGCACAGAATTATGGAAAAGAAATATAGAGAGACTAATGAGTGGAGGTTGAAACAAAAAACATCTTCTATGAATATTAACGGTAAATTATGACCACTTGGACGTCAAAGTAACATCTCCACGTTATTTATTGACCTGGCAAAAGATGTGAGTTAGTTACCATAGCTTAAGAAGTTTGCAGGAGCACAAGTGGATTGAACTTCCTGATTTAAAAAGTCTGTCTACTTTTATTTCCATTTGGTTAATTATTAGGAATATTTCCTCCGAAAGTTAATTGACCTCAAAGGGCTGTTTCACCTGGGGTGGTTTCTCAAATCAACTTTGCATAATGGCAAAAAGCTCTGTTTAAGTAAAGTTTTGTAAGTTGCTATCCTACCCTTGCATTAGATGACAAGCTGTCCATATGCTAGCAATACGTGGTAAAATTTGGTGCAACAGTTTCCTCATTCCCTGCTTGCTGCAGGAAGTCAACAAAAATGTCATACATGTATAATTCTGCTAACCAATAATTTAGATATGATGTTTTTTTTTTTTTTTTGATCGACGAAAGATAGTATTGTTAGATTAGTCATCTTTGTGGCAGAGTTTCCTGATAGACCACTTGCTGCGTCGAATGAAATATAGAACCATGTGTTCCTCTGCTCTGAAACAGAGGGTTTGTCCACCACTATTATCCTGTACGTATAAGTGCCCAAACATGTTTCCAGATTATGGAGCCATTTCATGACCAAAAAAATTAAGTTTGGTTAACTTTATGGGGCTACTCTAGCTTGTTTGATTACTAGCAACAATCTAAACTAGACAAATACTAATGATCAACCATTGGAGAAACACATTTATTGATGAAGACCTTTTAATACACCAAAAATTATTCAAGCAAATTTTTTTCTGTAAGCACGTAAAACTTAAAGAAACATTTTTTAATCTGATCAACAAAAGAATGGGCTATGACTGGATGACAATGGCTGATGGTTATGGTGAACAAGTTGAGGAAGGTTACTTTTGACTTTGGAAATTTTTTTGACCTCCCTTTGTATAACTGATGTTTGTTTTGAAAGCCAAATGACTTGTCATACCCAAGTCTATCCTTCAGTAAAATATCTGTCAGATGTAATACTAACTTTTAGTCATTCCATTTTGTTTGGTATACTTCTGCAGGCTTGGCTGACATATTTTTGGAGAAGGGCGAAAAACCATGGACTAGAACCAGACATTGCAGAGGAACGGATTCAATACTTGATCAACCATGACACTCAGTCACCTACCTCAAGCGATGCAGTTGATGGTACGCCACCCCCCCACC
>BPLS01000366.1:635457-656524 GCA_019656275.1 Rhododendron kiyosumense | reverse complement strand
GATCTTTGTCGAAACTTTTGACCAACTTTTTGTCCATTGCAGGACACTGTTTGGGCTGAATTAGCTCAATCAAATGGCAAATGATTGTGTGCGGGCGTGCCAGAAAAGAAATAACTTCACAGATGAAATTACTCTTTTCAAATTGATTTGAAACAACTAATCTCAATCAGGCAATTGTGTTATCCGTTCGATTACCTCAACTAAGAGGATTTTTCCTTAAGGTATCAACCAAATAAAAGATTGACGCGTTTCGAACCAGAAAAGATGATTGAACACAAACAGACCTGAATTTAATCAAAGGTAAGTTTGTATGCAAACACTCTTAAGATTCTTCTAAGAATAATACAGTAAAATAAGCACACTGAATTTAATCAAAAGTGGACTTACAAACGACTATTCTTTGGTAAGAAAAGAACTTACAAGAAAATAAGAAAACTTGAATTTAATCGAAAGCAATCTTACATGCAAATAAGCCTTCAACTTACAAAAAGATCCTACTTTAAACTAAACTAATCTAAGATAGATCTCTGAGCAATCATTTTGTATGAGTTGTCAGATGATATGAATTTTTTGTGGGGGCTTCTCTCTTCGCTTCACTTCTTTATTTATAGACATTGGCCCTGCCTTCGATCTCCACGTCTTCGATTGATGTCCACGTTGGCCACATAAAACGGTTAAGGGGGCTTTCGAACGGTTACCTTGATATTTCCAGAATTTCTTCTTCCCCTGCTTGCTTCGATCATGGTGTTCATGGCCACTTCCTGGATCGTGGTTCCTATTTTCAAGCAACGTGAATTAATGCAACACGTCTGCTTTCAAAATGATTCCCTGTAACTGGAACTAATTTCAGTTATAAAACAGGGCAGTGAGGACACCGCTCGATGATCGTAAAGTCCAAATCAACGGTTAAATCCAATAACCTCCCAAACCAGCGTTTAATTGCTTACTCAAACGACACCGGTTCACTCTAAAACAACACCGTTTGCCATAAAAACAGTGTTTCCCTTAATTTCCACAATCCTCTGTAATTGGTACTCGACTGGGATAGGCTTCATACAACCGCCGTACCGTTCGGGGCCACGTGGAATTTTTTCATTGGGTGGCACTTTTCAGGATGTAAACACACCCCCCGCATTAACATTTTATTTATGCTAAATAAATGTTAATGGCACACGTTCTCTGCCCATGTCCCTTCAAATTCGGACGCACGAAGCATGACAGGATTTCATTCCCATGCACGTCCATTGAACTTCCCAAAGATAGCTACAATAATTCTCCTATAAATGGCAGTTAATGATAGGGTTTAACGAATCACATTACCCCTCATAAACCCCTTCGAATTTGAGTCTTTTCTGTCAAGAAGTCTTAAGTTTATGGACTCTCTTCCAGAAATCAATCTCATTCTAGATAACCTTGATCCTCAATCTTACTCTCCCCAAATGTCTCCTCCAAATTCCCCTCGAATGTTGGCAGGCAAAATTATTTCTGATCGAACATTTCATACCCCCAACCCATCTCCCACGGGTTGGGATTCCTCTTTAACCCCTTCGAGTTCGTGTGATGGGCCCAACTGGGGCTCATGGGGAGAAAACTCCACCAATACCAATACCGGCACCATACTGGTCAAGTTTGACCAACCTGACCCCACACCTAACAGATTCCATCACTTTCGAACCCTTTTTGCGAGTCAATTCCTGCCTTTGAGTGGTAACGACACCGTCCACATGGGCATGCTCGAATCCATCTATTCCTCTCTCAAGTTTTCTCCTTTCCTAAAACAGGAGGAAAACTACCTTGGGCATGCCCCTTACTGCGACTTTAAATGCATGGCCCAAGCCCAAAAAACCCTCTGGCTCACAGAGGTGCAAACCCCACACTTCCCAGCTGACTTCGAAGAGACCAATAAGTTGGTTCCCCTTCCTGAAGAGCCTGACTGGTTTAACGAGGTGAATAACCTTGCTATCAACACCCCTCATTTCCAATGGCAATATGGTTATTCCATCTACCCTGCTGACAAGAGCAAAGCCTTGCAGCTCCTTGCAGCTTTCTCCTTCCTGGATATCCATATCCTGGAAGAACAAGTCCCCCTAACCAATTTCAAGTGGGCTTGCGAAACACTGGTACTATGCTCCATCCCCTCTGCAGTTTCTTACCAAATCCACTGTTTCTTGGACTTTCTACCAGTAATCAAGACATGGCTCGAAGCCAATACTGCTGCGTATTGCTTCGATCAAATCCTTCAAGATTATGCCATTGCCAAAGAAAGGATTGAGAAGTTGCACGACCAAATTGAGAACTTTACTGCTGAGTCCTTCAAGGTGGTGCCTGGTCATGCAGACAAAAAACTTCGAAGGCGCTTCAAGAGGCAGCAAGTGAAGCGTCCAATAAAAGAGGCTAAGCTTCGAAGGAAAGCCAAAGCACTGGTGCTCCGCTTTAGGCCTCTGCTGGAGAAGAAATTGGAGTCAGACTCCAAAGAAGATATGAGGAAAATGGAGTTGAAATTCCTCCAATTTGCATGGAACAAGTTCCATAGTCTTGTTACTTGGTCCTTTCCTCATTACTTTGAGAACAAAAAAGCAACTTCTCCGCACCCAGGCCCTTCGAAGGCCTAATTTGTATTTCTTCTTATAAGAACTAGGATTTCCCTTACTTTTTTTTGTAAATACGCAAATCTTAATTTTGTAATCCAGTAGCAGCTTTGTTTAATGAAATTCCCCCCTTTTTCCAATACGCTGGACTTGGGTTTATTGTTAAAATAGTAATTCTAATAATAACAACTCCTTTAAAGAGCAAAACAAATCCCAGCGGACCCCAGGGTACGGGCCCACTACAGGCCTGGCCCATCTGCAGGAGTATAAAAGCGGAATTAATTCAAAACCACCCCTTGCATTCTACGCATTCAAGCTTTTCAAACTCGAAATCCCTCAAGAACAGAACCCTCTTTCTCTCCAACAACGCTAAAACCAAATTGAATCAATGGCTTCTTCTAGCGATCCAACAGCCTCAGAACATCCTACTCCCTCTTTGGCATTGAGGCGGTTCGTGTCAAGAAAAACACCGGGACCGACCGGAGAGCCCTACCTTGACGCCAGGGTCTTCATTCCAAACCCTAGCGAAGAAGGTACTTACATCTTGGGCCCTCAACTCATAGGAGAAATCCCTGCTAGGCTTTCTCTTTATTACCCTCGACTGGGGGATGCCGAAATCCGGGCTTGTTCGAGCCTCGATTGGCAAAATTTTCCAAAAAAATCCTTCCCCTGCTGGCCTACATTGGACAAGGATTGGAAGATATGGACCACCCGCATGTTGGCTGCGAAGTCGGACGATCTAGAGAAGGTGGGTTTAAAAAGAATTATTACCCTCCTTCGAAGGGGGGTCCCACAAAATCCTTCTCTGATTCAGGCCGCTTTGGCCTTTTGGGACCCATCCTTCAACTTCTTTCGCTTTAACTGTGGCATGATGGCACCCACAGTTCTGGATGTTACCCAAATGCTGGGGCTTATTTCGTATGGCCCCTAATTCGATCCTACCGAGGAGTACCATCCTCCCGAGGGCTTTACTCGTTTGACCGCCACAAACGGGGCTTTTTCCCATTTCTGCACCAGGGAAAAGAAATTAGTGGGGGAAGTGACCGAGACCGAGTTTTTTGCCTACATCCTCTACACCCTCTGCAAGCACATCTTCTGCCACTCCGGAAAAAGAGTGATGAATGAGTTCGTTCCATTGGCACTGGCACTGGCCAGAGGAGAAGAGTTCGACTTTGCCTCTTACTTCCTGGGCCACGTCTACAAAGCCGGGTTTGACTTTTATCAGAAGGGCTTGAACCACTCACAGGGAGGGCCTCAATGGTTTATTCAATTATGGCTTCATGCCTACTTCCCTGAGTTGGGTCCCTTCAAAGCACCTAAATCCCTTACTGGCCTTGTCGAAGCGCCAAATGTTCATGGTGACAACTACGTCCACCCAGAGGACAGCACTACACAGACCTTGGTGTACTACCTCTGCTTCTTTGCTGGTCTCGCGTCAGACAGGGAATGGCCCAATCCCTATCCTACTCTTGTTGGGCCAGCATGGCTGTTCGACATCCTGACGGATAGACAAGGAAAATCTTCTCGAGCTCTCCAAGCATGGAGCAACATTCTGACGAGCAGAGAGATCTTCATTTCCTCGTCGAACACCCTCAGGTCCATAGCACATGCAGAGGTATACTGCCCTGCACAATTTGCTAGACAGCTGGACTTTGTTCAAGGCATACCTTCCCCTTACTGTGGCTTTGCCAACATTTGTATGTCTAAACGATCACCTATCCTGGCTGACCATTTCCTGACGGGGTTCGCCCAAGCTAGAAATGCATTGAGGAGAACAATTACTCAGGACTTCAGGGAACCTGAAGTGCGCACCACCCCTGCATTTGACAACTGGTGGCACTCCAACTGCTCTTTCCTCTCAGGGGTTAAACCCTACAAACAGTTCCTAGCCCACATTGGGTTTGAAAAGTCCGAGTTTAGGCATGGAGGAAAAAATAACTCCTCCTCTTTCTCCTCTGACAATGAATTTGGCCTGGCTGGAGGAATTGACGACATTGCTGGAGGTGAAATTGAACAAAAACTGACTCCAGTCGAAGCCTCTCCAATTGCAATGATCGCTCCCTCCTCTCCACCAAGAAGGCAATCCATGAGGGTAACACAAAGAAGAGGTAATTGTTTCTGAACATCTCTTCTTTCTGCTGAAACCAAACCTAACTACATCCCATCCTGCAGGTGCTACTTCTTCTTCAGAAAGTGCCTCGAAGAGAAGAAAAATTACTTCTCCACCCAAAGAAGTAATTCCCACCAAGCACTATCTCGAGCCCTCAGCTGAACCTCCAGGTTGATTCACTTCCCTCTAACTAGTCTTTAAATTGCCATAATATCTATCTGAGTCACCTTTTTATCCCCTTCCTTTCAGCTTCGAAGAGGACAAGGACCACTAGGAAGCGTGGCCCCCAGGTTTCTTCCAGTGATGAAGAAACAGAGAGTGACACAGAGATACTGGCCTCAAGGGGTAAATTCCTTTCTCATCTATGATTCAGTATTCCCTTAGGAATAAGAGGACTCTGCTGTAATTCTGACTCTTGAGTTCGAACCAGGTGAAACAACACAAGTGAAGGAGACCCTCCCCCGTGTGAGGAAGACAACTCCTCTCAAGAGGCCTGTTTCTCCAAAGAAGCCTTCCTCCCCAAAAGAGGTAAGTCAGTTTAAACTGCCCAAATTCTCATGCGTCTCTTGTGCTCGTGATTCACCGTTCACTTCCTTGTAGGCTCAAGTTGAATCCCCTGTTGAGGCTTTGGACCTAGCTCTTGTCCCCTGCCCTCAGCAAGAAGTGATAGAGCCCTCAATCCAAAAGTCAGAAGTTGCCTCCCATAAGGTATCTTCTGAATACTCACCTGTCGAACTGTGAAAGGATTCATTCCAACTCACCTTTGATTTTGCAGGCATCCTCTGTTCAAACTCTTTCTGCACAGGAAGATTTTGGTGAAAAGGACATTGACATGCATACTTTGCTGTCATTCCTTACCGAGCCTAGCTTTGCACAGGTACTGACCAGTTTGGCTCCTTCGAAGGCTTTGGGGCCACTTCCTATCCTCCATAGAGACTTCCCCTTCTCTCCCTTATCGGTTTCAGGGGAGGGACCTCTAAGGATGGACCCTACTTTGGCTTCGAAGAGCCATACTCTTAAAAGTGCTGAGGACCAAGGCTCTAGTTCAGCCTCTTCCTCTGATCAGGTACTCTTGACAATTAGTCATACCTTTCATTTCCTGTTTTTCATTCAACTTAACTTTAACTTATAAACCTTATGCAGGCAACAGGCATGGCTCTTCTTCTCAGAGACCATCCCACATCTTTCTCTTCTCCAATTGACTTGCCCTTAGTGGTTTTTGACATATCCTTCTTTAAGAGTCAATTGGAGGAATTTTGCAATAAAATAGCTACTCCCACTCCTCTTAGCTCTTCGAATCCCTTGGAAAGCCTTCAGCAACTCTTGAGCCCGTCCACACCTCTTCTCTTGCCCTCCTTTAGGATTAAACATGTTCTTTCGAAGGAAGAGGTTCTGATATTAAAGAGTCTTCTAAAGACTCTAAATCAACTAGGACTTCCTACTCTGATCGAACATGGTTTAGCCTATCATTTTGAGGTGTGCCATCAAGCTTTACTTCTCTCCCAGGGTCTTCCCTCGTCAATCAATTCCACTCTCCAAGAGCAACTCAAACAGTTCAGTGAATTGATTGCTCACTATCATTTCTTGTCCGAGAGCATTGGATTGACCTTCGAAAAGGCTAACAAGTTAGAAGCCAAAGCACTCGAGACCGCCTCTCGTCTATCTTTATATCAGGCTCGAAGAGATAAACTTTCAGAGCTTGACAAGAAAATGCAACAGTTACAAGAAGAGATGGAGAAAGTCAGGGAAGAGAGAGCTGAAGTTTCAAGGGGCTTCCCAGAACTTGAGAGTGAAGCACTAAGGGATGAGTCAATTCTCCCACGACTTATTCCTTCCCTTCGAGAGGAACAGAGGAGAAGAGCAGCTCATACGTCCCTTTTGGATACTAACTTTAGTTCTCTTCGAGGACTACTAACTACCATTTGTAATGTAACTAGTCCTTTTCTGTAATCTTAAACAGTTTGTACTTTATTCTTTCATTAGTTATTCGATTCTCCTGGGCAAGTACACCCGTCATTAAACCAAACACTGTTTTCCACTTTCCATAACTCAGAAAGATTACTGTGCCAACGCTCCACCTACCGTCTCTTAAAGAGCCATAAATGAATATTCTCAAACTTACTAGTATAAATAGAGGCTTTGGGAAAAAGAAAACTCACAAACGTCTTCTTCCCTCGCTTTTCTTCTTTCAGCAACTTCCAAACCACGTTTCTCAGTTAGGGCCCCAAAGAAACCCATCATGAAGCCTCCTCTGTTTTCGAAGAAAAGCTTCCAACATAGCCACATCATTTCTCACGAGATTTCCCTTAAACCCTAAGGCCTCTGGGTATAGCCACATCAGTGCTCACGATGTGGCTGTATCCAGCGGTCGCTTCGAAGACCAAAGAATCTAACCAATAATGGTCTTCGAAGCCCACCTACCTACCTATGGAGCTATGAGCTTCCTACTGTGGTGCTAGGAGCTCTAACTCCCTACCAATAACTGGTAAGGAACTTGGACCAAGTCTCAATGAAGCTTGGTCCTAGTCTTTGTATCTCAGTTGGATTATCCCTAGAGACTCAACTTTGATCCCTAGGGACCCAGCTTCGAGATACTAATAGACCCTAGATAGGTTTCTCAATGTAATCCTTTATGCAAATGTAATGGATCCTTAGATAGGTTTCTCAATGTAATCCACTTGTAACCTTCCGAGTTGATGAAATGAAAACTGCTTATTCGTATTTATGCTTTCAATATTGGCTTTGACCAATGAACTGGTAGTTTAGCCTTTCGCTACTGTTTTCATTCTGCTTTTGATGCTAAATACTAACGTGGACATAACAAGCATGAAGAAAATCACAGAAACAAAAAATTTCCTCTCAAGCACTTTTGTATTATTTTATCCTGACTGGGCTTCTCCTTCGAAGCCCTCGAATAAATAATAAACAAATGTTGACAACGCTGAAACACGCTAGCTCTTCGAAAACCAACCACACGCGGTCTAAATTAATTTATCCAACTCATTTATTTCCCGAGGCTTTCCAGCCGTCTCCTTGTGAGTTGCAATTCATTAATTATCAGAAGGCATGCCGTCCAAACGCTCTCAGACCCTTCGTCTTCAGAGCCTTACGTATTTCCACTCATCAATGCCCATAATCACTGAAGTGGACTCTCTGTACTCGTTTAAGTATAAATAAACCCATGCGTTAATAGGACGGAGTATTCTCCCTTTCACTCTCTCCTACTCTACATATCCAATCATGGATATTGATCAACCCACACTTTCCGTCGACCTTGCAACCGAAATAGCGAAGCTAGTTGACATGATTACAGAGCTCAAAAAAGAGGTCCAAACAGAGTTCCAGGCTCTTCGAAGCGAAGTCGAACAGCTTCGAAACCAGCTGGTGTGCGTGGAGACGGCTTCACGTCTCTGCTTGGCTAGGACCTGGGATGATCTCTCATCCGTCCTTTCGGCTCACGAAGCAAAAAGTCCCCCGGAGAGAGGATCTTCTTAAAGATTCTCCTTTGGGACTGTGAGGATCAACTATGATCTTCATTTTTGCTTTTTAGGCCGCCGGGGTTCTTCCTTTTGTTCAGATCCACTTGGATCTGTTTGTGTTTTATTTTGCTCAGATCCACTTGGGTCTGTTTCAACCCATTTGGGTTTTCTTTTGTTTTGTTGTTTCATAAATATAATGGAAATTTGATTGATAGTGTTTGACTCTTTCATGGCTTCGAATGCTAATATGACATACTGGCTGAAATGCGATCATATAAGAACTTTATAGAAAAGAACTCCTGAATGTCAAAACCAATTGAAATCATACCGCTATACAACCAATGCTTCGAATTCGGGATTCGCTTTGGTTTTACTTAAAAATAACTAAATCCCCTCGAAAACCTCAGAAACCTTCCTTCGAAAGCTTATCTTTTATGAAAGGATTCCCATATAGATGGAAAATAGGCTTTGAGATGCCTTCCATTGATTTTCCTTCGGTGAACATAACCATCCAGATTTCTCAAATGATAGGCTCCTCCTCTCAACACTCTATGGATTTGAAAAGGCCCTTCCCATGTTGGCGCCCATTTTCCTAATCCATCCCTTTTAATCCTCCTATCTCTGATAGGAAGGATAACCTTCCATACAAGGTCTCCTTCATCAAAGCTTCGAAGGGCGACTCTCTTATTATAACTCCTTGCTACTCTTACCTTTTGCAACATGATTTGATTTAAAGCCTTTATTCTGGCTTCATCAATGTCTTCTAACTCCATGTGCATGGCTTGATGATAAGACCCTGTATCCAAATTATTTTGACATGCTACTCTTTGAGATTTCACAGTAATCTCCATAGGCAACACAGCATCATGTCCATAAGTTAAGGCAAATGGAGTAGTACCCGTGCTAGTCCTCTTTGTATTTCTATATGCCCACAAAGTGTCAAGTAACAACTCATGCCAAACCTCTGGGTTCTGATCCACCATTCTTTGAATCCCCCTCTTAATAATTTTGTTGGTTGATTCTGCTTGACCATTTGACTGAGCATAATATGTGCTGGTATATATTAATGAAATTCCATGGTTACTAGCAAAATTCTTTACCAGTTTCCCTTCGAATATGGAACCATTATCCACTGTTATAGTTTGAGGGCTTCCAAACCTGTATATGATTCCCTTTATGAAATCAATAACATGGGTTTGTTTTACCTCCTGATAAACTTGTGCTTCCACCCACTTTGTAAAATAATCAGTAGCCACTAAGATAAACTTATGCTTCTCCAATGAAGGAGGATAAATCATCCCAATCATGTCCATGGCCCAACCCCTGAAAGGCCATGGTTTTATCACATACTGCAAATCTGTGACTGGCAAACGCTTGAGTGGACCTGTTTTTTGACAGGCTTGACACCCTTTTGCATAATCTATACAGTCTTTGAGGATGGTAGGCCAATAATAACCATACCTCCTTATCAACCATCTCATTTTTATGCCAGTTTGATGTGCTCCACAAATTCCTTCATGCACTTCAGCCATTACCTTAAAGGCACTTACCTTGTTTAAGCATTTCAACAGAAGGCCATCCATCCCTCTCTTGAATAGCTCATTGTTGTACATTATGTAGTTTATTGCTTTCAATCTGGTTGCCTTGTCTGCAACACTATCTGGTTTGGTCAAATATTCAATCAATGCTTGCCTCCAATCAACACCTTGACTAGTAGGGACATTAATTTCCAAAACTTCGAAACCAGTTATTCTGTTTTGCAGCATGGGCAGAGATTTTCTCAAAGTTAATTGACAAAACTCCTTTTCATTCTCTGATATAACTCTGAAACCAGATGCCCTTTGAGCTATTTCATCAGCTTCTTCATTAAAGAATCTGGGAACATAAGTTAAAGTGAGCATATAGAACTGATCTATCAACCTCTTGGCCTGTTGACAATAAATTATCAACGCTGGACTGGCGCATTTAAACTGTCCATTTAGCTGATTTATCACTGACTGAGAATCTCCAAAAACTTCAGCAACACTCACTTTCAGGTTAAGCAAAATTTCTAATCCTATGATCAACGCTTCATACTCTGCCTGATTATTGGAACATTGTCCCTCATTCAGTCGAAAACCATATTTGGTTTTCAACCTTTGGGGAGATTCAATAACTATGCCTACTCCAGCCATTTGAGCTGTTCTTGACCCATCGAACCATAATTTCCATGGCTTGATCTCGACCACAGTAGCTTCCAACGCTTTTGGTGTCTCAAGCTCATTTGGGTGATCAGCTAGAAAGTTGGCCAATACCTGGCCTTTTACTGACTTTTGTGGTACATATTCAAGACAAAACTCAATCAAAGACACTATCCATTTCTCAATCTTCCCACTAAGCACTGGCTTCGAAAGCATGTGCTTAATTACATCAGTTTGAGAAATAACATAAATTACTCTAGGCAACATATAATGCCTGAGTTTCTTGGAAGCATAAAATAAAGCTAAACACAGCTTCTCTACTGCAGCATACTTGCATTCACAGGAGTTTAGGAACCTACTAAGATAATAAACTGCTCTTTCCTGGCCATCCTCATTGTCTTGAGCCAACAATACTCCTATTGAGTCGTGCGTCGCAGCTAAGTACAACTTCACTGGCTTTCCTTTGATGGGAGGTGCCAAAACAGGAGGATTGGCTAGATAGCCCTTGATGGCTTCGAAGGCCTCATCATGCTCTCTGGACCACTTGAATTCTTCCCCTTCCTTCAATTTCAACAAAGAAGAGAAAATCTTAGTCTTCCCTGCAGTGTTAGATATAAACCTTCGAAGGAAATTTAATTGACCAAGAAACCTTTGCAACTCCTTCTTCGTAGAAGGTGGTTTGGCTTCAATAATAGCCTTTGCTTTGTTCTTGTCAACTTGTATTCCTTTGTTATGGACTAAATATCCCAGAAATTTTCCAGCTGACACTCCAAAAGCACACTTTTCTGGATTCAACTTTAACTGATAATGCTTCATTTGTTGAAATGCCTTCTCTAAATGTTTCAAATGATCCTCATCAGAATTTGACTTCATAATGATATCATCTATGTAACATTCAAGAAAACCTCCAACCAAATTATGAAAAATGGCATTCATAGCCCTCTGGTAGGTGGCTCCAGCATTTTTTAGTCCAAATGGCATTTTGACCCATTCAAAAATGCCAATATTACCAGGGCAAGCAAATGCTGTTTTATGCACATCTTCCTTTGCAATACAAATTTGATTATACCCTGAATGCCCATCCAATATGGATAATATCTTGTGTCCAGCTGAACCGTCCACAAGTGTATCCACATTAGGCATTGGATATTCATCTTTAAGAGTTGCAGTATTTAGGTTTCGAAAGTCAACACAGATCCTGATAGTCCCATTCTTTTTAGGGACTGGAACCACATTGGATAGCCATTCGACATACCTGGCTGTTCTAATAAAACCTGCATCCAGAAGCCTCTGCATCTCCTTTTTAACACCTGCAATAGTTTCTGGACTCATCGGCTGCTTTACAGGTTTAAATTGTGGCTTGATAGGCAATCTATGCTCCACCAATTCCCTGTCCAATCCAGACAGTTCCTTGTAACTCCATGCAAAGCAATCTTTGTTCGCTTTCAATAGTGCTATTAACCCAGCTTTCACCTCTGGTTCAAGCTGTTTGTTAATGAACACAGGGTTGGGGTTTTGCTCGTCCCCCAATTTTACTTCCTCCAGAAGGTCTTGTGCTTCAACCTGCTCTGGAGAAACAATCTGGGTTTCCTCCTCATGAGGCTTACCATCCTGCATAACATCTTCCCATATGTTATCTTCTTGAATCTTCTGCTCGATCCCCAAAGCAACATACCTCACCAAAGCCAAAGAGTTGGCCTCTTCTTCTGCCTCTTCCTTGGACTTACATCCAAGCAGCATTATCCTTTGGGGTGTCTGATTCATAATCAACAGTTTGCTTTAGCTTCGATTTCAGCTCTGCCAATTCTCCCAGTTCCATCTCGTTGGTTGGGTAAGTGGCTGCTTGCAGTAATTCACTCAAAGGAACTACATCTGATTTGTACATTTCAGCTTCAGCAAAATTTGCTGTGGCACTAAATGGATGTGGATCAGCTTTGACTCCTTCAACACCCACTTCTTTGCCTTTGTCATACTTAACAATCATTAATTCCTGATGCATGGAAGAAGGGATACATCCATTAACATGAATCCAATCTCTTCCCAATAAAGCATTATATTTAGCATATGTGTCAACTACAAAGAAAGCAGTATCAGTCTCTATTCCTCCTACTGCCAATCTAATGGAGATGATTCCCCTGGCGTGTTGACTTTCCCCAGTAAATCCTGCAATGGATGTGCTAGTTGGAATCAATTTTGCTTTTCCCTTTCCTAATTTTTTCAAGGTCTGGAAAGGCAAAATATTCACTGCAGCTCTATTATCCACTAGAATTCTGTTAAGTGGGACTCCATCGAAATATGCGGTAATATATAATGGACGCAAATGTTGTCTCATTGCATTAGTAGGTAATTTAAATGGATATGAAATTTCCACATAATTTAAATCTATTACCAAGGGATACTCAATGTCGGACATAGAATCCGGCACAAAACAAGCACTTTCCTTTGAGCTTACCTCCAGGCTCTCTTGACTCTGCTCAATTTCACATACCAGGCTCTCGTCTATTTCAATCTGAGCCACTTCTTCCAGATCACAGTTATTACATATGATGTTCAATTCTTCATCACTCAGTGCCTCTTCGAAGTCAACTGGTTTGCCCAAGTCTGACCAAGCATCGCCTTGGCCTTTCATTGTCTGGCCATTCTTGAAGAAATCCATAGAATATGGATACACCATATTCACCTGCACTTCTGGCTGCTTGCCAAATTGGATTGTTGCCCTTTCTTTGGCTGGTTCAAGTGTCTCAGTTTCCTTAACTTCCTTGCTCTCAACCTCTTGCGCTGATAGCTCCATAGGTGACGAGCTTCCTTCGATCCCTTCTTGTTCTACCAACATGGCTTCGAGTAACCCAGACTGGTAACTAGCCAATGAATTGGGAGAAGGTGGATCAAGATCTTCTTCGAGCATGGCAGAGGCTACTTTCTTCAAAGTCTCCCTCTCATGATACTGGGCTCGAAACTCTTCTGGGTCCCTCTTAACCCTGTCGAACCGTGGATTAGGCCTTGCTCCCCTGCCTGATTCTTCCCCCGTCGAGGATTCTCCTGATTGGAAAAGCGTGTATTTTCTCTGGAGCTTCCTCTTCTGAGTTCTTGAAAGCAATGGAACCATCTGGGGTATTTGGGACTTAGGATCCCTGATCAACACCCAGTTTCCAGAGTTCGAGACTGGTGGCTTGAAAGTTCTATTCTCATTCCTGTTGGAGCCTTTGTACCCTTGGAACAAATCAGGCTTGACTTGCTTGAGAAACCAATCAGGAACCCCTTTCACCAGAGTGAAATCTTCTTGCTTGGCCTCTCCTAGCGCCTCAGCTGTCTGACCAATGTTGGCCTACTTCGAAGGTGGCAACTCCCTTCTGTGGATGGCCGGGACAGGGCTAGTGGGTACATCCCTCTTTGGTGCCAACCAAGGCTTACTGTCGCTTAGCCTTGCTTGCACTGGGGCCAATCTCTTCATTCTCATCTCCTTAGGGAAGAAACTCACGCCCTTCCTATCCAAGTCCTTAAAAACCAGATAGTTGGCCCTACAACCTACACACAGGCATTCCAAAAATGAAGCTTCCAACATGGGCAAATGATTATTACCTGAGAACCTCTGTGAAACCAACCCATCACTGGTTCGTTTATAGGGAGTTGGCCTCATTCCCATGCCTCGAGGATAGCAAGCATGTGGCCTGCCTCTTCCATATTGAACAGTATTCATGTTCACTGGTGCCTCTTTATCCTGCCAATACTTCTTGACAGTTCGAGCCAGTGAGGAAGGCACATTGGTGTTGACTTCTTCTACTTTTGGAAAAGGCGTTGTGTCAATTCCCATAGTCTTTTCTGGAAATTTGATCCTTCCCTTCTTGATTTGTTCTTGAATCCTGTCACGAAAAACATTACAAGACTTAGTTGAATGGGACCAAGAGTCATGCCATTTGCAATAAGTCTTCCCATTCTTTTCCTCTGCTGTGGGAAGTTTCACATTCGAAGGCAGCTTGATGATTTTCTTTCTTAACAGAAAATCAAAAATCTCATCAGCCTTTGATATATCAAAAGAGTATACTTTAGTAACCTCCTTTTGTTTGAATTTCTGTCCTAGAGATACATTCTTTTGAATCAAAGGCTCGCAAACACAAGGGTCATGCTCTATAATTTCTGCGGCATCTATCTCATAATTGGGGTCCCTATAATACGTAGGGTAAGAGGAATTATGTCTATCCATATCCTCTTCTAGCAGTGATTCATATCTAGCAACTTTATAGGTTAGATCTGCAAAGTCTCTAAACTCTGTAGAATCAAACCTCTTTCGAAGCTCTCTTTCTAAACCATCTTGTGCTAATCTTACAAACTCTGCCTCTGGCAGGCGAAGTTTGCATTTGGTTTTCGCTCTTTTGAACCTAGATATGAAATCCACTACTTTCTCATCTGGTTTCTGCTTCAGCCTTGCTAAGTCTGCCATAGAGACTTCAGGCTCAGCATTGAAGAACTGTGTATGGAATGCCTCTTCCATCTGAAACCAATCAGTTATTGATTCTGGCGGCAGGTTAGTATACCATGCAAAAGCTGGCCCAGACAAAGAATTTGGGAATAGCTTCAACTTCATGAAGCCATTTTGAGCCAAATTCTTACACTGGGCAGAAAACCTTGCAATGTGCTCTATAGAGGACTGTCTCCCATCCCCATAGAACAAGGTAAAATCTGGGATTTTAAACTCTCGAGGGATTTGGAAAGTCGTGTCTACCCATTCTGGATATGGTTTTCTATAAATTTGAGGTTGTACCCCCCGAGTTCGATGTCCACAAACCTCTTGTATGAGACCCATGACTTGGTCCCTTAGTACTGGATTGCCTATGAGGAAGTTTTGCTCCTGATTTTCAACAGGAGGCTCTGGTCCTATGAAACCATCTTCATAAGCTCCCCTTGTCGTGTCTAAATCCCCTTGTTTCTCTCTAGGAATCCTCCCATACGATGTAGGTTGCATTTCATCAAATACTTCATTAGTTCGAACAGACCTATTGGTTCCATAAGCTGTCTTGAGAGGATTCTTGGTGGTTGGGACTTTTTGCCGAGGGTGTTGCGGGTTTTCACCCCTTCTCTCGGGCTTACGAACCAATTCTGGTTCTGAGTCATCCTCCCATCCCCCAAATGTGGGTTCGAAGAGAGGATTCATACTCTGTCTTTCTCTAGTGTTCCGTCGAACCCCTATGTGAACACCACGAGGTTGCCTTGGAATCTCTAGGACAGGTTCTGGAGGTCTCACAGGCTCATACCAAGATTGTGGTATTTCATCTGGATACATCTTTTCTTTACCTGTTCTAGATTTCATTCTACTTCTACCAACATCCTCTCCAAGCCTTCCTTCGAAGGAACTTTGGTGAGTGTTCGAGTTGGCTTGATGGTTTTGCCCATTATCCCCTGGGCTATTTCCTGCTGCCTCTAAGTTAGGCAACCTATTTCTCATGCTCTTAATCATGGCTCTTTGAGTTTGAGCCATCTCTCGAAAAGCTACCATCATTTCTCTAAACACTTCCTTTCTGTCATGGTCTTTGCCACTGGCTTGTCCTCTTTGGAAGTTTGGAGGTACTTCCTCAGGAGGTGCCTCGTAAGAGGGCTCTTCATAAAGAGGCTCTTCGAGTTCTGAAGCCAATTGAGGAAAAACAGGATTTGTAGGCGTTCCTAGTTCTGGTGCCTGTTCTGGCACAGCTTGTTCTTCTGGCGCTAGATCACCAATGGGTGTTCCTATTTGCTTTCGAAGCCTTGGCATTTTGACACCTTTGTGTCCCACCGGGCGTGCCAAAAATTGTTTGGGCTGAATTAGCTCAATCAAATGGCAAATGATTGTGTGTGGGAGTGCCAGAAAAGAAATAACTTCACAGAAAAAATTACTCTTTTCAAATTGATTTGAAACAACTAATCTCAATCAGGCAATTGTGTTATCCGTTCGATTACCTCAATTAAGAGGATTTTTCCTTAAGGTATCAACCAAATAAAAGATTGACGCGCTTCGAACCAGAAAAGATGATTGAACACAAACAGACCTGAATTTAATCAAAGGTAAGTTTGTATGCAAACACTCTTAAGATTCTTCTAAGAATAATACAGTAAAATAAGCACACTGAATTTAATCAAAAGTGGACTTACAAACGACTATTCTTTGGTAAGAAAAGAACTTACAAGAAAATAAGAAAACTTGAATTTAATCGAAAGCAATCTTACATGCAAATAAGCCTTCAACTTACAAAAAGATCCTACTTTAAACTAAACTAATCTAAGATAGATCTTTGAGCAATCATTTTGTATGAGTTGTCAGATGATATGAATTTTTTGTGGGGGCTTCTCTCTTCGCTTCACTTCTTTATTTATAGACATTGGCCCTGCCTTCGATCTCCACGTCTTCGATTGATGTCCACGTTGGCCACATAAAACGGTTAAGGGGGCTTTCGAACGGTTACCTTGATATTTCCAGAATTTCTTCTTCCCCTGCTTGCTTCGATCATGGTGTTCATGGCCACTTCCTGGATCGTGGTTCCTATTTTCAAGCAACGTGAATTAATGCAACACGTCTGCTTTCAAAATGATTCCCTGTAACTGGAACTAATTTCAGTTATAAAACAGGGCAGTGAGGACACCGCTCGATGATCGTAAAGTCCAAATCAACGGTTAAATCCAATAACCTCCCAAACCAGCGTTTAATTGCTACTCAAACGACACCGGTTCACTCTAAAACAACACCGTTTGCCATAAAAACAGTGTTTCCCTTAATTTCCACAATCCTCTGTAATTGGTACTCGACTGGGACAGGCTTCATACAACCGCCGTACCGTTCGGGGCCACGTGGAATTTTTTCATTGGGTAGCACTTTTCAGGATGTAAACAGACACACAATGCCTTCAACTTCCTTGACAATTGCCTCCTATCAAACATTTGCTGTAATAACTCTGAATTTCAATAAACAAAAAGTTATTTATTATTTGAGTTATTAATTTTAATTGCTTGAATTGCTTAAAAATTCCTGTAGTTTGTCATAATTACGCTTTAGCCCTTGAAATTTATTTCTTGACACTTTAGTTCTACTTAACAAGCCTAGTTAGCTTCTAACCATCCGGTTAGAGAAACTAAACTAGGAAGCCATCTAGTCACCGTAAATGGACTATTTTGCCCCTCTTGAACATTTTTAACCCTAGACTAAGAATTGAATATTCTTTTACATTTAATTATCTTAGTTTTATTCTTCGACCATTGGACGATAATTGTTAGGGAAACTATTATCCATTGGATAATAGAAACCCCAATTGTTTATATTAAATGTATACGTGGTCAAGTACTAAGAATATTAAAAAAAAAGGCTTTTTAAATATAATAAAGTACTTTTTGATTATTTTAATATTTAATTACCCTAGCAACTATTATCCATTGGATAAAAGAAGTTAATGGAATTATTACCCATTGGGTAAAAGAGTCAGTCTTTCACCAAAATACATGGGTTGATTAATTTAATATTATCTTTTAAACCCATGTGTCAAAGTACCCATTGTTTTAATATAAAAGTATTTAGTACTAAGATTCCCAAAGTACCCTTGGTATTATTTTATTGGGATTTTAATTCTTCCTAGTGTACAATAGTACCATGGATATATTATATAAGTACTTAGTTGGTTTAAATATTACCTAAGTACACATGTGTTTATTTGTTAGTTTAATAGAAAATCTAGTCCTAAAAGACTACTTTTGATCCTTAGTACTAAAAGTACAAATTTTTTTTTATTTATTCTTTTTGCATTTATATATACTTATATTTATATTTGTACCTTGGCGAGAGAGAGAGAGAGAGCGAGCCGAATGGGAGAGAGAGAGGAGAGAGGCCGGATGGGAGAGAGAGGAGGAGGGAGATGTGATGTGTACCTTTGGCCATTAAGCTTCCAATGTACTTCAAATCCATGGGATTTTTCTCTTCCAAGCAAATCTTAACTCCATTGTACTCCTTGTACATCTTTCAATTGTTAAACCCTTAGAATCTTGTACCAATCTCATCTCCACCACAAAATTTGTTCAAGATCAAATCCTTGGTACACATAGCCATGCAAGTCTAGCCTTTTAGCCTTTGATCTTCCATAAAAGATTGGATTTTATTGAATTAAAAATTGGGAAATGGAGGAGAGAGGGGGGGCCGGCCAAGGGAGAGGGAGAGGGAGCCTTGCCTATAAATAGAACTCACTCCAAGCATTGAACTCACACCTCCTCACTTTGCTCTTCCTTCTCTCTAGAATTTCAAGTGTTCTTTGTTCTAAAAGTTCTAGTTTTTCTTGAGTTCTTGAGCAAAACCACTAAACCACTTTCAAATACCACTCTTAGATTCTTAAAGTAGTCCACTTTAGGTAGTAAAGTTGTTTCTAGGAAAAGAAAGTACAACTTTTTTCCTTTCGAAGCAATCCGGAGTCGTTACGCCGCTGAAATTCAAAACCAACGACCGAATCACCGTAGCCGACTACCGCCTAGAAGAACGGTAGTTCAATCTTACTGTTTTTCCAAGTAGTTAAATCCTTACTATTTTTCCTATGTTCGAGTAGTTTAATCTTTACTACTTTAAACCTCTACTTACTTTATGGATCGTATAAATCGTATGAAGTTACTTTGATCATAGATAAGGTTATCTTTTGAATGCATGGTTTATATTCGCTTATGAAAAGTCAAGCATGCTATGTAATATGAAGTTGAACGATCTTGTTGTATTAATTTCAAGGCTTTGATTGAAGGCATGTTTGTATGTAAAGTCATACACCGCGGAGTCTTGCATGAGAACGAGACACGAAAACCGAGAAAGTAGAAACATGACACTTAGGGGGTGGTCTAACAAGAAAGATATGTTTTCCGAGGATGGAAATATTTTCGAAACTACGTAATGACCATTTCAAGGGTACTACGTGAGTAGTGTGTGTGTGTGTCAATGGGAACCCGGAACGGCGGAATCATTGTGAGGATACTCAGGAGACCGGTGCGGCGGAACCGAGGTTGGGTGAGTAGCTTGGTTATCCGTGGTACGGAGCTAATGCAATGTGTGCCAATAGGAACCCAGTGCGGCAGAATCATTGTGAGGATACTCGAGAACCCGGAACGGCGGAACCGAGATTGGGTGAGTTAAAAAGGAGTTTTTAAAAAATGGTAATAACGACACGGTTCACGACGAGTCGACACCAACGATAGTTACAAAGCAATTGTGAAAGTGTTAGTATTATTGCCTTTTGATGGAAATCGATGCTAATAAGTAGGATTTTACTATTGAGCCTCCGTAGCTCATGGTGTTGCCTTTTTGGTGACCCTGGAATATTATATCGGTGGCGACGCCGGTATAATATGTCAGACTTGATAGACGAACATGGCGAACTCTTTACCTTGGAGGCGTTTGGAGCCAAAGAACTTGCTAGGTTGGAGGAACAAGAGGAGCCGTAGAGTAGGAACCTTAGTTCCCTTTTGTTATCCTATTTGTATTTCAAATGCTCTTATGAGAGCTATGTTGTAATAAGGGCAATGACTCACTTTATTTCTGTGATAAATAATCCCTTTAACGTACCTAAAATTAGGGGCATTACATTTGCGCTATCAATTTAACCCTTATATTGTCAATCACATTTAAAATCAGCAAATGACGGGCCTCCAGAATCCATATTTTGAAAGACTCAACTGGATTTGGAACACATATTCCCATATCTTCTACCTTTAAAATATGCATTAATCCACTTTTCACGCAGCAACAACGCAACAAAAGCCTTTGCTTTCAGACCAACAACAGTGTAAAGTTTCTTAAGAGCTTCCTCAAAATCTAAAACCGATGGTGCATTATTGTATCTACGAAACACTAAAATAAACTGTATTCCAAAACAAAGAAGACGAATTCTTCTATCTGTAAAATTCTACACAAACACTATGCATGACATTCAATTTGTGTTTTCCTAGTGCTGAATCTAGATCTCCACAGATTATCATGTTTGTTTACTGTTGAGGTCTTAACTCTTCAACTTCGCTTTCCCACATATCTTTTATCCATTATCTTGGCCGATCATGCAAAAATTTGTGGACCAATTGCACTTTGAAATGTGCAACATCTTCCTTTGCCAGTGTTCGTGGTATTTCTTGTTGCTTTGCTAGTTTTTTAATGATATAGCAAACAATTGGTCCACAATCAATCCTACATATATTCAAGGAACATAGTTAATTGGAAGCATGATTATAACAAATAGCGTTATCTACTTAAATATAAAACAACTTTGATGAAAGCTGACGATGAATCACTACTGTGGATTTGAAGATGGACTTTATGGGTGCTAAGAGCTTGAATTGCAGCTGATGATCTCTCTTCTTCTTTTTTCCAGTTTCGTTCATGAATGTTTCTACAGAGTTTTTCTATATTTGCAAAACAAATTTTATGTCAGTTGTAGTTATTCAAACATCCATTTATAAGAAGTTAAATAAAGGTCAAGCTTTTGTACCACTATTGTGGAGTGAGGTAAGGATCAACTCCTTTTCTTGGTAATAAAAATTGTAATGCTTTCATTCCCTCTCCCTCCTCCCTGTCATAAACGAGCAGAGTCCGATGGTATCGATAGTAATCCTTACCCGTAAATTGTATTTCCTCGTGAAGTTCTATGAGCTTCTGAGAACTTCACTTCTTATCACGGAGATGCTCTTTGAGGGACTGATTTGGCGATATGATCAGTGTTTATCGAAATAAAGTAC
>BPLS01000366.1:541848-635447 GCA_019656275.1 Rhododendron kiyosumense | reverse complement strand
TATTTAGTTATGGACTGATATAGAGAAAAAACCAAAAAATACATAACATTATCAAGGACTATTGGCACAACCAAGAAACTATAATTCCAATAATAACTATATCTGTCTATATTCAAGGTGGGAGATAAGTTAAGAAACTTTCAAGTGGTTTGGACAAATGAGACTCTCACCTATTTATACACAAAGGGAGAAGTTAAAGAACATTCTCTAGAAACTTCTCAACTATTCTAATATGACGTTCTTGTAGGGGGATGAAAACAATTAGTGTTCTGAACAACACCAATTTGCAGCGGCCACACGTGCCTCTACACCGGAACCCTAATTCTCCGTCGGAACCCTAATCTGCAAAACAGACAAGGGGTGAGCGCACCTTTGCCTCTCGTGGCAAAGGCCCTCCGATGCTTAAGTTAGTATCACGTACTGGTCTAAACCCTAATTATCAGTAGGAAAGCAATAAGAGATGGCCAAATACTGCGTACCTTTTACCTCCAGGTTTACCTCATATTTATAGATTCGTAGATGCTTGCTGCCCAAGCATCCCTATTGCCCTAGGATTCCTACCTCGTATAGGAAACCTAGTATCTCATGGATTCTCGTTCCCTTATCCGTATAATAGCTTAACCATTATGGGACTCTTAGTCCTTTTGGGACTCTTTCCCATAATTATCCGAACACCCCACTCACGTTGGGTCTCTTGCCTCGATCCTATTTACTCGGGATCTTATCCTTTTATGGAATATTACCATTCTTGGAACATTCTTGCCACGTTACGACTTACGGTAACGTTTTCCACTGTTCGGCTTCCTCTTTGCCGAACAGTCCTCCTGGACCAATAACTTCACATGTCTCTGGTCCACATTGTTGTATCTGGTCAAATGACTTCACATGTCTTTTGACCTTAGCAGCCGAACAGACTGTCTGGATCAATGGCTTCACATGTCACTGGTCCATATCACCGCTCATCATACTGCCCGGCAATAAACTTATCATGTCTGCCACGTGTCCCTAACACATCACGTGTTTGGCGACTAATCTTACCTGTTCGGGAATACCTCCCTACAATTGCTCCCCAGCCTCATCCGTTTGCCACTGTTCGGGGGCAATGGGTGGGGCTTTTCAGAAACAACAGTTCTGGACCATATTGGTCCAGCCCCGGGCAGTCACCACGTTTAATACCCATCGATATTTTTGGCGGCTCTGTCATTATACCGTCTCGGGGTAACAACTCCACGTGGCGTATCTCGTACGCCTTGCATTTAATTTTGAACTGACGTTTTCCTCAAACGCGTTAGCGTAATCTCCGCTTTCCGTTACTTTAACTTGCAACGGCGTGAAAAGAGACGTTTCGTCTCCGTTCCCCGCCCTTAAACCTCTGAAAAGGTTTCATTTGGGTTTACTTTTTCAAATCCTCCTCTCGTCTTCCCCAGCCTGAGCGACTCAAAACGCCATCGCCGCCATCTGTGAACCCGATTGCTTCTCAGGCCACCACTGCAAACATCTCTGTAAGATTCTCATTCTTACTCTCCTGTTTCATTTCTGTGGCCTTCTGTCCCAAAAATCTTCCTTCCGCTAGGGTTTTGTTTAGATTTTGCAAAGCTTTTCGAAGCATCCATGGCTAATGAAAATAATGACGCTCCCAAACCGGGTAAGTTTAGAAAACTTTGCGAGAATCCTACAGCCATGGCGGCCTTTAGGACAAAATATGCCGTCCCTGATAACGTAGGGCTCGAGCTCGCCCCTCTGGGGGCTGACAGAGATGGCGGTTCATGGGACAGGATGTGCATCCCGATAGTAGCAATCGTTGAGGGTGGAGTCCGTTTTCCCCTCCACCCATTACTCCGTCAAGTTTTGAATTGGTACCGCCTCACCCCCATGCAAGTCTCGACAAATGTTTTCAGGCTAGTGATGGGGGTATTAGCTCTAAATAGGATCCTGGGGACGCAATTAGGAATCTGGGAAATCCAGTGGTGGTACAGCATAGTATTAAATCCCGAGTACAACACTTTTTATTTCAAAGTTAGGAGGGCAGAAAAGCGTCTCGTGCTAAACCTGCCAGATTCTGCTCGTGACCACGAGATCGACTTCCTCTACGTGACTGGAGCGTTCGAGCCAATAGGGGAAGACGGCCAAGTGGTGGGTTTGCACTGTCCCCACATATGGGGTTACCCACGTATGCTCTCGATTTTATCTCGTACCTTTTCATTTACTGAGTTCTTATAGCCTGTGCAAACTTCTAATCTCTCCTCTGGATTTCAATGTTGCAGCTGACAACGCCAACAAAAGGCCCAGACGCGTCCCGAGCCACATCCGAACAGAAGATATCAACAGAGTTCTTAGATACACAGGGGAGCCTGGCACCCAAACAGCTGGTAAGGGCCGCAACGCCGACGTGCTGCTAGGGTATACGCCTGCGTATAGGGGGTCATTGACAGAAGGCTTGCCAACCCTAGTACCAGTGCTGCTTCCACATCAACCGCTGTACAGCCTTCAAGCTCAAGGCGTGACACCGGAGTGACGGTTGCCGGGCAGTCCGGTGAAATCCCTATCTCAGAAGGTATTCCACTGCCTCGCTTGAGGTTAAGGAGGTCCATTCGACACCGGGCCGAACAGCTATTACCTGATCGAGATACCAGTCAATCTTCATCACCCGGGTATTCAGCTTCGCCTCCTTCACCAAGTATAATGGCCCGTCAGCCTTTGAATCTCGGCTCTCTTTTGTCCGTTTCTGCCCGTGGTCGTGGACGCGGCTCTGGCCGGGCAGCGTCCACCGGGCACGCTCCACCACCACCACGTCGTAACAGAGGTGGTTCGGTTCGATCCTCCTCATCTCCCCGAGACTCCGACACATTGAACGAGGGTGACGACGCTCACCGAGACAAACGTCCCCGGAGTGATGAAGCTGGGAACACCGATGTTCTGACTACTTCGGTGCCGTTGGAGACTCCGTCGACGAGCACCCAAGTTACTCCCGAGGTCTGGGCCCCTCAACTCATGAGGGGAGATGGACCCGTGAATGTTGGAGACAGCGCCAGCTCCTCCGACACTGCTCTAGCCCTAGCCCAGGGGCTAGCACTCCCCGTGGATATGCAGAAAGAATCCTCGTCCTCTGCAGATAGGCTCGTTTCCACTGGTCTTGTTAGTGGAATCAAGGTAACCAAATACTCTCTCGTAGCAAAGGTCCTTACTCATGATAGTTAAGTATTCTACTAACTTATTTGTCATAACTGTACAGTTTATTCAAAAAATGATGACGCTGGGTCAAAAGCTTCAAGATGCTGAAACCGAGAGGGTCAAGCTATTGACGGACAACACCAGGTTGCTCCGAACAGTCACTAGGCTCGAGCGAGAGAGAGACAATGCCAAAGCTGACTACGCAGAGGCCAAAGGCAGCCTAGAGACTGCTGAGGATAACCTCAAGCAGGCCCTGGCTGAGATCGACAATACCAAAAAAGCAGCCTTCGATGCTGGATACGAAAAGGGCTTCGATGCCACTACTGCGAGCTACGTCGAGCAGATGCCAGGCATCCAAGACCATATTTGGGCAGCAAGCTGGGAGGCCTGTTTGACCAAGGCTGGCGTTCCGGACGACTCACCACTATGGGTTGAGAATGATCTCCCCAGTGGCCGTGCAGCAGCAGCTGAGGAGCAAGGCGATGCCCCTGAAGATGACGTGGATCAGCAAATCGATGAGTTTGCTGGAGCTAATGAAGAAACTCGAGTGGAGCCACAGGGTGCAGGGACCGAACAGCTGCCAGCCCAGGAAGCTGCTAATCCCCCTGTAGTTGAGGAAGGAGGCAATGCAACTGTGGAGGTCACAGCAGATGTGCTTCCCGAGATCCAAAACCTGGATTAAGGTGAGATTACTTCCCCTGAGCAACAACGCAGGTCCTGCGAGACCGTAGTTTATTCCAGCCCTGTGAGGCACGTGACTTTGATATCTCTTCTTTTCTTGTTTTGTTTCGTACAAGTATTCGGCCCTTCGTGGCATAACTTTGCTTTAGCGTTTGTTCGGCCCTTCGTGGGCGCTGTCTGGGTATCTCGTACCTCCTTGTGGTTTGATTATCGTAATCTTGTTAGCTTTTATGCAAACATTTCGTTATGCCTGTTTCGTAGGTTCGTAGTTTGTCATAACAGAACCAAGCCTTTCGTACTTGATTTCTTGCATGTTCTCATATGCAAGTCTGAGTATTCGTACTTAAGGTGTCTCATACCCAACAGTAAGTTTCTCATACTTAGATTTGGCATGTCTCGTTATGCCTCACAAAATCAAGTATTTCGTACTTGAGGTATCTCATACCAGATTTGATCAAAATCCTTTTGAATATAAATCGAATTTAATTACAACAGTTAACTGTAAGTTTCTCAGACTTATAGTATCTCATACTATTCAGCACAATCATTTATTCGAATGATTGTACCCGAACAGCTGCGTGTGTTTTACATGCATCCCAAGTTTTTCATACTTGGGGTAGGTTTCTCATACTTAAGCGTTTGTTCGTACGCGATTCTCGAGCTATCAAGCATAAATATATTCGTATATGGCGTTCATGCCAATCATGCCAATCCCATGCTCCCCAATATGAATAGGGAAAAGAAAATCAATATTCATATTTCATATTTAAAAATATCTCAAAAGGCTGAATATATACTGTGAGGAAAAGAATGTCTTTATTCATAGACTGAACTTAATGGGGCGTTATTCGTACCCCTTACAACTAGAACATAGTAAGAAACACAAGAGAATTTCTTTCGTAATTCCCACACAATCACGTAGTGCAACAAAATTAAATTCTTTTAAACAAAGAATTTTCTCAGATTATGAGCATTCCATGGCCTCGGAATTGGGACGCCGTCCAGATCAACCAATCTGTAGGCTCCAACGCCCACAATCTCTGTCACCCGGTACGGGCCTTCCCAATTGGCTCCTAGCTTGCCTTCGTTGGCTATCTTGGTGTTGCCGAGCACCTTCCGAAGTACAAGGTCCCCAACACCAAATTCTCGTGGGTGAACATGCTTATTGTAACTCTTCATCAGCTGTTCCTGGTAGGAGGCCAAATGGACAAGGGCTCTTTCTCTCCTCTCCTCGGCGAGGTCAAGCTCAATTTCAAGGGCTCTGTCATTGCCCCCACTTTCAACCAGCACAGTCCTGTTGGTTGGAAGTCCAACTTCAAGAGGTATAACTGCCTCTGTACCGTATGCCAACGAATAGGGGGTCTCTCCCGTAGACCTCCTCGGTGTTGTCCTATGAGCCCATAAAACAAGGGGCAATTCATCAGGCCATTTCCCCTTTGCCTTATCCAACCTCTTTTTGATCCCATCAAGAATGGTTTTGTTAGACGCTTCTGCCTGCCCGTTACTCTGAGGGTAGGCTGGAGTGGAATAGTAATTTCGAATTCCATATTGGGCACAAAACGCCTTGAATTTCTTTTGAAATTGGGACCCGTTGTCTGTGATCAAAGAATAAGGGACTCCAAATCGAGTAATAATACTCTTCCACACGAACCTCTCGACCATGGGTTCGGTGATTTTGGCCAGTGGTTCAGCCTCAATCCACTTGGTGAAATAATCCGTTGCAACTAAAAGGAATTTTCGGTTCCCAGTCGCTTTGTGCAATGGACCCACGATGTCCATTCCCCATTGAGCAAACGGCCAAGGGCTTGTCAAAGGCACCAAATCCTCCGCAGGTGTTCGAATCATTGGTGAGAATTTCTGACATTTCTCACAAATTTTAACGTACATCTTTGCATCTTCCTGCATATGAGGCCACCAATAACCTTGGGTAATTGCTCGGTGGGCAATGGATCTTCCCCCAGCATGACTCCCACATGTTCCCTCATGTATTTCATGAAGAAATTTTTGAACCATCTCGGGGTGCACGCACAACAAATATGGGCCTGTGAAGGACTTTCTGTAAAGCTTCCCTTCTGGGGAAAGCCAAAAACGTGCGGATTTGATTTTGACCTTATGTGCTTCCTTCTTGTCAGCAGGGAGTATTTCATCTCGTAGAAACTCCACGATTGGGTCCATCCAACTTGGACCTTGGGTCACTTCCAAAACTAACTCCACACTTCTACCAATGCTCGGCTCATTCAGATACTCAACTGCAACTCTTCGCTTGAGTTCAGTGGGGACTGCTGCAGCCAGCCATGCCAAAGAATCTGCATGTGCATTTTGTCCGGAGCTTATCTGTTCAATGTGGACCCTCTCGAAGGTGTCAAGCAAATCTTTGGCAGCTTCCACGTATGCCGCCATCTTTTCATTCCGGGCCTGATACTCGCCGGACAGCTGGTTTACCACAAGCTGCGAGTCACAATGCACCCTAACTCTTTTTGCCTTCAGAGTCTTCGCACTTCGCAACCCAGCTAGGAGTGCCTCGTACTCCGCTACGTTATTCGACGCGCTGAATCCCAGCCGAACAGACAGTTCTATCATAATTCCTCCAGGAGGAAAAAGAACAACACCAATTCCTGAACCAGTATTACAAGCTGATCCGTCAACGAATAATTTCCATTCCGTGGCGTCCAGTTCGGCTGAGACCTTGTCCATCGTGGACAGTGTCCCATTCTCCTGTCCTTTTTTCGTAGGAGGCAGGGGAGCTACCGTAGGAGAAAACTCTGCCACAAAATCAGCCAACACTTGGCCTTTAATTGCTGTTCGCGGTTGAAAATCAATATCATACTGACTCAGCTCGACGGACCACGTCGAGATTCTTCCAGAAAAATCTGCCTTTCGTAGCAGTGACTTCAATGGAAACTCAGTGTACACTATAACCCTATGGCTTTGGAAGTAGTGTGGCAGCTTTCTCGTTGCTGTCCTAAGTGCCAGGACAAGTTTTTCCAGGGGCAGATATCTCGTTTCTGCGTCTAGTAATGTCTTGCTAACATAGTAAATTGGGATTTGCTCAACTCCCAAATCCCTTAACAGGACTGCACTTACAGCATGCTCAGAAACAGCTAGGTATAAAATTAAGGACTCACCTGGCTGTGGGGTTGATAGAAGTGGTGGCTCAGCCAGATACTTCTTCAGGTCCTGGAAAGCTTGCTCACATTCTGCTCCCCATTCAAATCCTTCCCTTTTCTTTAGCAACTGAAAGAAGGGCCTACACTTGTCGCTTGATCTGCTGATAAATCTATTGAGGGCTGCAGCCATCCCAGTTAGTCTTTGAACCTCCTTCGTGGTTTTGGGACTTTGCAACTTCTGCAAGGCTGCAATCTGGTCTGGGTTGGCCTCAATCCCCCTCATAGTCACCAAGTGTCCTAGGAACTTCCCAGAACCAACCCCAAACGCACATTTCGAGGCGTTGAGTTTCAATTTGTATTTCCTCAAGATCTCAAAGACTTCTCTTAAGTCTGTGATATGTCCTCGCTTGTCTCGGCTTTTCACCACCATATCGTCTATGTAAACCTCCATAGTTTTCCCGAGCAGCTCCTTAAACATGAGAGTTGCAAGCCTTTGGTACGTCGCCCCTGCATTTCTCAGCCCAAACGGCATGACACTATAGCAGTACAAACCCCGTGGGGTGATGAAAGACGTCTTCTCCTGATCGGGCCCATACATAGCAATTTGATGGTATCCTCGATACGCATCAAGAAAACTCATTCGCTCGTAGCCAGCTGTTGCGTCAACCAACTGGTCTATCCTTGGGAGGGGAAAACTATCTTTAGGGCAGGCTTTGTTCAAGTCTGTGAAGTCCACACAGACACGCCACTTTCCGTTCTTTTTCTTCACGACTACAGTGTTGGATAGCCACTCAGGGTAGTGAACCTCGCGTATTGCTTTTGCCTCAAGCAATCGATTGACCTCTTCAACAACAGCATCCACGTGCTGCACGGCAGCCCTACGCTTCTTCTGAATAACTGGTTTATGCTGAGGGTCAACATTCAGATGGTGACAGATTATGTCAGCATCTACACCAGGCATTTCTTCTGGTACCCATGCAAACACATCAACATATTCCTTCAGAAACTGTATTGACTTGATTTTTTCCTCTGCTGGTAGTGACTCTCCAATTAAAAAATATCTTTCAGGATCAGCCTCGTTGATCTGAATCTTTTCCAAACCTTCAATCATCTTATCAGCTGGGCTTCTTCCGACATCCTCGATAGTCGGTTGATCTGGCACTTCCAGTGTATGAACATGATGGGCCTTTGGGGCCTTCTTAATGATGGAGATCAAACACTGTTGGGCCGCTTTTTGGTTACCCCTGATTGATTCGATCCTATTGGATCCGGGGAATTTCACCATCTGGTGGTAAGTCGAGGAGACTGCCCTCATCTTGTGTAACCAAGTTCTTCCTATAATCGCGTTATAAGAAGAGGGGACGTCTACCACCAGGAAATCCGTCCTTAAGACAACTGAACCTGCCCGAACAGGCAGGGTCACCTTTCCAAGGGGCCATACTGCCCCTGCACCAAACCCAATCAACGGTGTCGTGGACTGTTCCAAATCTGTTTGGGCCAGTCCAAGCTTCTTGAACGCATCGTAGTACATCACCTCTGTACAACTTCCTGAATCCACCAGGATCCTTTCAATGTCATACTCCCCAATTCGTAGGGTTATGACCAGAGCATCGTTATGAGGTATCTTGACCTCTCCCAAATCATCATCCGTGAAGGCTATGCTCTCACTGCATACATCACTCTCTCGCCCTCTTTTATTGCCCAATCGCATCACGTGCTGATCGTGCTTAAATTGCCTTTGCAACAGTCTAACCTCATTTCTCGTATAAGGTGCAGCCAACCCATGTATCATATGGATTACTCCCTTAGGATTCTGCTCGTAATCCAGTTCCATGGCCCTCTCCTTTTCCTTGGGATCCTCCTGGATGAATTCCTTGAGATAGCCCCGAGAGACCAAATCATCGAGGTGTTTCTTATACATCTCGCAATCTTCAGTCATGTGGCCCCAAGCCTTGTGGTAGCTGCAGTGCTGATTCGTAGCACGTCTAGCGTCTTTATCTCCACCAAGGCTCGGAGGCCACTTGAAGTACGGTTGATTCTTTATTCGATAAAGAATCCTGTAAATTGGCTCCTTCCAAACAGTATTGATAGAAAAGAAGGACTTGGGGTCTGGGGCTTGCTTTTCCTTATATGGATCCTTCTTAGCCTGCCCATACTCTTTGCGCTCCTTGTATGTTTTGGGCTCAGGCTTGTCCTAGGAACTTCCCAGAACCAACCCCAAACGCACATTTCGAGGCGTTGAGTTTCAATTTGTATTTCCTCAAGATCTCAAAGACTTCTCTTAAGTCTGTGATATGTCCTCGCTTGTCTCGGCTTTTCACCACCATATCGTCTATGTAAACCTCCATAGTTTTCCCGAGCAGCTCCTTAAACATGAGAGTTGCAAGCCTTTGGTACGTCGCCCCTGCATTTCTCAGCCCAAACGGCATGACACTATAGCAGTACAAACCCCGTGGGGTGATGAAAGACGTCTTCTCCTGATCGGGCCCATACATAGCAATTTGATGGTATCCTCGATACGCATCAAGAAAACTCATTCGCTCGTAGCCAGCTGTTGCGTCAACCAACTGGTCTATCCTTGGGAGGGGAAAACTATCTTTAGGGCAGGCTTTGTTCAAGTCTGTGAAGTCCACACAGACACGCCACTTTCCGTTCTTTTTCTTCACGACTACAGTGTTGGATAGCCACTCAGGGTAGTGAACCTCGCGTATTGCTTTTGCCTCAAGCAATCGATTGACCTCTTCAACAACAGCATCCACGTGCTGCACGGCAGCCCTACGCTTCTTCTGAATAACTGGTTTATGCTGAGGGTCAACATTCAGATGGTGACAGATTATGTCAGCATCTACACCAGGCATTTCTTCTGGTACCCATGCAAACACATCAACATATTCCTTCAGAAACTGTATTGACTTGATTTTTTCCTCTGCTGGTAGTGACTCTCCAATTAAAAAATATCTTTCAGGATCAGCCTCGTTGATCTGAATCTTTTCCAAACCTTCAATCATCTTATCAGCTGGGCTTCTTCCGACATCCTCGATAGTCGGTTGATCTGGCACTTCCAGTGTATGAACATGATGGGCCTTTAGGGCCTTCTTAATGATGGAGATCAAACACTGTTGGGCCGCTTTTTGGTTACCCCTGATTGATTCGATCCTATTGGATCCGGGGAATTTCACCATCTGGTGGTAAGTCGAGGAGACTGCCCTCATCTTGTGTAACCAAGTTCTTCCTATAATCGCGTTATAAGAAGAGGGGACGTCTACCACCAGGAAATCCGTCCTTAAGACAACTGAACCTGCCCGAACAGGCAGGGTCACCTTTCCAAGGGGCCATACTGCCCCTGCACCAAACCCAATCAACGGTGTCGTGGACTGTTCCAAATCTGTTTGGGCCAGTCCAAGCTTCTTGAACGCATCGTAGTACATCACCTCTGTACAACTTCCTGAATCCACCAGGATCCTTTCAATGTCATACTCCCCAATTCGTAGGGTTATGACCAGAGCATCGTTATGAGGTATCTGGACCTCTCCCAAATCATCATCCGTGAAGGCTATGCTCTCACTGCATACATCACTCTCTCGCCCTCTTTTATTGCCCAATCGCATCACGTGCTGATCGTGCTTAAATTGCCTTTGCAACAGTCTAACCTCATTTCTCGTATAAGGTGCAGCCAACCCATGTATCATATGGATTACTCCCTTAGGATTCTGCTCGTAATCCAGTTCCATGGCCCTCTCCTTTTCCTTGGGATCCTCCTGGATGAATTCCTTGAGATAGCCCCGAGAGACCAAATCATCGAGGTGTTTCTTATACATCTCGCAATCTTCAGTCATGTGGCCCCAAGCCTTGTGGTAGCTGCAGTGCTGATTCGTAGCACGTCTAGCGTCTTTATCTCCACCAAGGCTCGGAGGCCACTTGAAGTACGGTTGATTCTTTATTCGATAAAGAATCCTGTAAATTGGCTCCTTCCAAACAGTATTGATAGAAAAGAAGGACTTGGGGTCTGGGGCTTGCTTTTCCTTATATGGATCCTTCTTAGCCTGCCCATACTCTTTGCGCTCCTTGTATGTTTTGGGCTCAGGCTTGTCCGCCTTCTTTGCTAGCGTCTTGGGCTCTTCGGCAGCCATCCTGCCGTCCTCGCGGAGTATATCATCCTCCATTCTAGCGTGCTGCTCTATTCGCTCCATCAGTTTGGCCAACGTAGCCACTGGATGTTTATTCAATGAGCGACGCAGTTCTCCCCGAACAGGCAAACCGGTTTTGAAGGTCGCTATGGCATATTCCTCACTGCAACTTTCAATCTCGTTGAAAGTTTCCCAGTATTTCTTTGCATAGTCTCTGATCGGCTCATTTTCCACCTGTTTCATGGTGGACAGACTCTCAAAAGTCTTTGGGGCCTTCCTGCTTGTCAGGAACCGAGCAGTGAATTCCTCGGCTAACTGCCTCCATCCTCTTATGGATCGAGGTGCCAGTTTATGAAACCAGCTCAGGGCCACTTTGCCAAGACTCGACGGGAACATTTTGCACAGAATGGCATCATCACCATCGTGCATGAACATGGCCTGTTGGTAATGCTGTATGTGAGACACAGGGTCCGTGTTTGTCTCGTAAAGCACGAACGCTCCATGCTTTACTCTGCTCGGCAACCTGGCCTCCTGCAGCCTCCTTGCAAACGGGGAGGCTGCGATGTTACTCAGGGCTTTACGCGCCGCTTCTCGTGCGGACACTGTCCCTTCTTCGTTTTCAACCGTCTTGTGAACCGTGGCTTTGGCCCAATCGGCGTCAGGTCTCTCGTACCTGTCACGGTGATGCTTCCTCGTCTTTTCTTCAGATGAGGAACTTCGTTCTCTGCTCCTTCTTCTTCGTGAAGAAGCCCTTCGCCTTTCTGGCGTACGGTCTCTACTTCTGCTTCTCCTTCTCCGTGGGGAAGCTTCACACCGTCTCGTGGTGGGACTGTTACTCCTGCCTCTTCTTTCTCGTGAACGGGGCTGCTTATGGACTAGTAAAGCCCTCTTGTCTTCTCTAGAACTCCTTCGCGAAAGTCCGGAGTCCTCCGGGTGATCTCGTACCCGCTGTAGCTCTCGTATCTCGTACTCTCGTCTCTTAATCAAACGAGCGTACTCCTCAATTTCTTTCCTCTTTATGTCGAGGATATCTTCACTGTTATGGACACTTTTTGAACGGTCCACCGAAGCCTCTCTTCGGTGGGATTTGCTCCTTCTCGTGGAACCAGTAGCTGCCTTGTCCTCTCTTCCAGCGGGCTTTCTCGGAGCTCCTGGTGGAGATTTATCCCCTCCACCAGTTAACTGGTTCTTTGGATCGAACGGCGTGGTTGGATCTTCTTCCATCATGGTCATGTTTTCACGAACTTGTTCGCTTCCCACAGACGGCGCCAATTGTAGGGGGATGAAAACAATTAGTGTTCTGAACAACACCAATTTGCAGCGGCCACACGTGCCTCTACACCGGAACCCTAATTCTCCGTCGGAACCCTAATCTGCAAAACAGACAAGGGGTGAGCGCACCTTTGCCTCTCGTGGCAAAGGCCCTCCGATGCTTAAGTTAGTATCACGTACTGGTCTAAACCCTAATTATCAGTAGGAAAGCAATAAGAGATGGCCAAATACTGCGTACCTTTTACCTCCAGGTTTACCTCATATTTATAGATTCGTAGATGCTTGCTGCCCAAGCATCCCTATTGCCCTAGGATTCCTACCTCGTATAGGAAACCTAGTATCTCATGGATTCTCGTTCCCTTATCCGTATAATAGCTTAACCATTATGGGACTCTTAGTCCTTTTGGGACTCTTTCCCATAATTATCCGAACACCCCACTCACGTTGGGTTTCTTGCCTCGATCCTATTTACTCGGGATCTTATCCTTTTATGGAATATTACCATTCTTGGAACATTCTTGCCACGTTACGACTTACGGTAACGTTTTCCACTGTTCGGCTTCCTCTTTGCCGAACAGTCCTCCTGGACCAATAACTTCACATGTCTCTGGTCCACATTGTTGTATCTGGTCAAATGACTTCACATGTCTTTTGACCTTAGCAGCCGAACAGACTGTCTGGATCAATGGCTTCACATGTCACTGGTCCATATCACCGGTCATCATACTGCCCGGCAATAAACTTATCATGTCTGCCACGTGTCCCTAACACATCACGTGTTTGGCGACTAATCTTACCTGTTCGGGAATACCTCCCTACAGTTCTCTACAAATATCTTTACAACTCTAAAAGTATGTACAATAATCTAGATTATTCTAAAAGATCCGTAAATTGTATTTCTTCGTGAAGTTTTACAAGCTTCTTATCATAGAGATGTTCTTTGAGGGACTGATTTGGCAATATGATCAGTGTTTATCGGAATAAAGTATTTAGTTATGGACTGATATAGAGAAAAAACCAAAAAATACATAACATTATCAAGGACTATTGGCACAAACAAGAAACCATAATTCCAATGATAACCATATCTGTTTGTTTTCAAGGTGGGAGAAAAGATAAAACGTCTTAAATTACAAAGCTTTCAAGTAGTTTGGACAAATGAGACTCTCACCTATTTATACACAAAGGGAGAAGTTATAGAACATTCTCGAGAAATTTCTCAACTATTCTAATCTGAAGTTCTCTACAAAGAGATAATTCTGGAAGGTTTCTAGGATTCTAATTGCTCTAGGAAACTCTAGGGAAAGTTCTAAAAAAACCTCCATATATGACTTATTGGGATGCATGCCAGGTGTTTGCCAAAATGCTTGAATTGTGGCACTAGGAAATAATTCCTAGAAAAACGAGAAGGGTTGGAAACTTTAAGTGAATGGAAACCAACAAAGCCATTAAGCTTGGCACTTGATGTGTTAGAAATTTATGACTTGGTTCAAGGGCATGCTTGAGAAACATGCTAACAAAATAGGAGGAATGTGCAAAGGTGACGTGCTAAGGACTACCCAAAAGTTATGAAATATGGTTATTGATGCATGCAATGATACCACGAATAAGGCCAACATAAGTGATATCTAAACTTATTCATGCTTGAGAAACATGCTAACAAATTAGGAGGAATGTGCAAAGGTGACGTATTAAGGATTGAGGTGACAACCACCCAAAAGTTATGAAATATGATTAATATTAGTGCATGCAATGATACCACGAAATAAGGCCAACATAAGTGACATCTGAACTTATTTATTCATATTAAAGCTCTCAATTAGTCTTAAAATTTAAGAGATAAAACTAATCTGTTCATATTAAAGCTCTGAATTTAGTCTTATATTTTAACATATATATGAACTTATTCATTGATATTTATGTTGTGCATGTGTCCTAAATTCAAACAAATAAACTTATCTCTATCAATTTAGGTCGACTCTTGTTGGAGTAGTAAGGCTTCTCCAAGGTAGCAAGTTCAGAGATCTTTAGTTGGTATAGAACTCACCTATCAGCTATCTTCGTTTCTAGCATGCTCTTACAATCTTCCACTATCATCAGGGAGTTTGGTGGTGGACCTTCCAATGTCAACTTGACGTTCATATTTGGTTTTCTTTTCCAAAGTTTGTTTCAGTAATATATAATTTTCTATTAACAATTTGAAAAAAGCAAAATGATTATAGACAATTATATATGAGAAATGATACGAATTCAACTTGTTTTGAGTACGTGATAAGAAAAAAAAACTTATTTCTCTTAGAAAATAGAGTTTTTTAGTCCTTTTGTTTTTCCTTTTCTATAAAATGCTACTATATGTACTCATTAATATTTTTCTCTACAATAAACTAATTAGTACTTCCTCCGTCCCATTTTGTTTCGCCTATTTTGACTTGCACGAAATTTAAGGAAACATTATAATTGGATTGACTTTGGATCCATTTTACCCTTTTAGAAAATACTCAAATTTTGTTATAAAAAAAAAATTTTTGAACCCGCCAAATCCAAAAGTACTCTCCTAACATGTCTAGAGAGATGGAGCCAAATCCAATTTTTTGCCCATATCGTTTCAAACCAGTTTAAAATTCGAATTTGGGATGGAGAAAATTTCTATTTAAATCTCTCTCTCATATCTCACTCCAAAATATATGGATAACTATACTCCCCTTCTTTTCCTTAAAAAAACCTAACGTGACTCTGCTTCCTAACTCGGCTTCCTAAAAGTCCTTCACTTCCTAATTTCTCTCCTGTTCCTATTTTTCCTCCAACAGATTTCTCCCACCTTTGCTTCCTAAAAATCCTCTTGTTCCTATTTTTTCTCCAAGGATTTCTCTCTCACTAATGATCAAAATATGCCTTCTTTGTTGGAACTTGGAACCATCTTCTCTCTCCCGTAGAGAGAAAAGGAACCTAACTGATCAACAAACATGAATTGGATGCCGAGTTTCTCAAAAAGGCTCCTGAAGACGGATTTGATATTTGTTTGGCATTCCAACCTCGCAATAGTGAGGTGAGGTTTTTTTTTCAATTTCAATGATCCATTTTTTATTCTGGGTTTTGCCCATACAATAGCAAAACTGGATGACTAAGTTCTTTTCTTTTCAAATGTTTTTTCAGGTTGGATCACAACTTGTTGAAGAACTGTAATTTTGTTTTTTTGGCTGGAACTTGAAGCAATTGTAAAGGGTTGTGACTTTGTAGGAATGTTGAAGCTTGTAAAGGGTCTGCTATGAGATCCCATATTTCTGCATTTTTTGTCTTTTTCATGTTTAGGTGTAATTAACTTTTGTAAGCTTGTTACTTGGTCCTTTTGGTTGATACTGGTGGCTATGATCCATGTAATTGTATCTTTAGGACAATGAAATGAAGTTTTTATATTCAATGAGTTTGATTGTTGTGCTCTATTTTTATTTCTTGAAATTCTAACCCTTTTAAATGTAAAAGAAAATGAGGGGTAAAATGGTAAAATTGACATCCAAAAATGGAAAGTTTTGAAACAAGTGTATTATTTTAGGACATCCCAAAAAGGAATAAGGGCGAAACAAAGTGGGACAGAGGGAGTAACAATTAAGCGTGAAAGTCTCTTTTAATTGTTATTCAAATTTATAGAAAGGTGTTGACAACTTTTTGTGGATCCTTTTTGGGTCCACATTAATTATCAGAATTGTCTACTTTTAGATCTCGTCGAGAATGTCAGTTATACAACATTTCTCTTTGATCCAATATCGATCAATCAATATACATGATAGCAAAATAGTTATCTTGATATAAGTGAATTTAATCTAGTATAACAAATTACTACTATTTTTTTGAGATAAATGCATGGCAATCATATACTTAATGTTGTGCGATGAATATAAATTCTGACATAGTTAAGTGGTTCAGACTTAATTAATTTGCAAAATAAACAATTTCAATTATCAAATTAATTAATTTTGGAAAACGTCTGCTGTACACCCCAGCTGCTCTTTCTCGAAACTAATTGATAGGCACTTAGTGTTGTAATTATATAAACAAAAAAGCCCTAATATCCAGTTTTCTGACTTTTGCCAAGTGGTCGGTCTGTTGTCTTGTTTGGTGTTTCTTTCCGAAATGTAACAATTGGCCTAGGAACGGCGAGTGGTGCAGTTCTAGGCCTGATGCGGGCGTGCCAGGACTGGAATGCAGTCCAAATTCGTATCAAGGCCTGGATGCCTCAATCTGACTTCTAACAGACCATTGCGTACGACCTAAGGGGTGAGGCCGTATGTGGTTCGTGGTTTGCCTTTGCGGGCTAAGGACTTAAAATTTCCTAATCGTTGTTAGAAAATGAATAAAAGGAACGGAAAGGACTGAAAGGTAATGAAGGAACGAAAACAAACTTTATTAATCGGTTTAACAAAGTTTGGGTACAAGGAAATGAAAAGGCATAAAATCTAGTCCGTGCTAGATTGGACGGGAAAGATAAAATACTTTGCGGGAAAGTAAAGATAATTAAAATGTAAATTGAGTAAGCCGAGGGCTTGATTGGTCGGAGACCTAAAGATAAAAATAGTTGAAAGACAATTGAAAGGTAAATTGGGTAAGCCGGAGGCTTGATGGTCGTGGACCCTGGCCAAGGCCTCCAAAACTGGGATTTATAGGAGTCACAGGCCTTGAGCTGCTTCAAAATGCTCCAATGCATGGTCGCCATGTGGCCTTCTAGCAAAGGTCTAGGCTTTGAGCAGCTTCAAAATGGTCCAATGAGGGGTGTTCTCTGAGCAAAACGTGTCTTTTACTCCAAGGAAATGGTAAAGGCCTGAAAAGCCCTTCTTTTCTGCATAAAACTTTGTAAAAGAGTAAAAGGAACTTCTGCATCTAGGCCTTTGAGTTGCTTGTGAGCAGCTTGCTTAGGTCTGGATGAATCACTATCCAACAGCTCCAAGGGGCTGCATGTACGCCACCTGTCCTTGGTCTTGCTTTATGCTGAACGATGGGGTCCACTCAGACCTTGAGCTGCTTGTAAGCAGCTTATCCAGGTCTGCCCAGTAAGAACATTCTAGGCCTTTGAGCTGCTTGTGCAGGCCTAAGCTGCTTGTGAGCTGAGCTGCTTGGGATGTCTCCATGCATGGCTGCCACGTGTCTTGGTCTAGTTGAGCTGTTTGCATGCATGGATGCTTGTACAAAAAAAGGATATTTGGGCCCACCAAGGCCAAAAACGCAGGCCTGGTTGAGCTGCTTGTGAGCAGCTTGGCCTTTGAGCTGCTTGTGAGCAGCTTAGCCCTTGAGCTGCTTGCTAGGGAGAAGCTTCTAGGCCTTTGAGCTGCTTGTGAGCAGCTTGAGGCCTGTTCCTTGCCAATTAACAGGCCATATGTGACACTTGTATGGAATTAGGCCCATCTATCAATTGGGCCTGAACTCAAGGTGAATTATGGGCCTCGAATTTCTTTGTAAGCCCTGCGAGCCCAAGTCTAGAAAGAAAACTTGGGTTTTAACTGATTGAGGCCCACTTAGAAGGCCTTATTATTTCTAAGAACTGACCTGGGCTTGGATAAAACACTTAAATCTAGTGGGTCAACCCAAGTCTTCGGCCAATCTTGGGCTTGGTCTTGTGATGACGAAATCTTAGGCATTAATTTGGCCCAGGCCTTTGCAAACTCAACTCCATCAGTGGCCTTCAAATTGGCCTGATTTCGTGGATGACCGATCATGAGGCTTTTCAAGGCCTGAAACCATCATTCAAGGCCATCTTCTAACCAACAAATCGATTTTTTGAATTTTGGCCAAAAATGGGTGCAAACATTTGGTCAACCTAAGATTTCTTGGGTTGGTTGCTACGTTAGTGCCATGGTAAACTAACGACTCACTAATCCTTGTTCAGGTGGACATGAGCTGAGCAAAAGTACTGGCAACGCTGGCGAGAGGATTGCCTGTGGTAAGCAAATAGTTCTCTTCTCTCTGTGTGTTTTTGGCTAGGTAGGCTTTTGAAGCATCTTTGGAACTAAAATAAAGGAGTAATATCCATGTACCATGTGGTGAGATTTTAGGCCCCATTTGATAAGAGGTCTGATACTTGGAATTTGATTACTAATTCTATGAGAGTATTAATACTCTGTTTGGTAACCAAAAAGGGTCCGGACTATTAGCCCATTGGGATGTCTAATCCAGCCTTTAGGGGTATTAGCAATACCCCGTGAGATTTAGTATTCGTAATCCGAACTCAACCCCTTCTTATTACCAATCCCTTCTCATTACCAATTTCTTCTATCAATCTAATCTCATCTCAAACAAATATGATATTAATAATCTCATTATCTAATCTCATCCCAAACAAACATATTCATTATCAATTCCTTCTCATTACCAATCTCAATCCTAATCTCATCTCCTTACGAATCTCATCTATCTATCACTGTTATCAAACGGGACCTTAAGCGAATCTATTATGTCCCTTCGATCGAGTTCAAGCCTTGCCTTAGATCAAGTTCTCCATTTTCTTTTTATTCATTTGTCACATAAAGAGGTATTACCCCGTTTGATAACAGTGATAGATGGATGAGATTCGTAAGAAGATGAGATTAGGATTGTGATTGATAATGAGAAGGAATTGATAATAAGTATGTTTGTTTGGGATGGAATTAGATGATGGGATTGTTAACAATAATGATTCCGACACATACTTTTGTGCACATATCATGCACATATATTTTTGTGGGGCCCATATCGGGATCCTACAAAATGATCCGAACCACTCATGTTCTTTAAAATATATTTTTTTAACTAGCTCATGTAAAAAATCAACTCCAACAGATATCGGTAAGAGTTTTATCGGAAATAATAGGACAAAACAGAATGATTCACCATACGATTTCTGATAAAGTTCTTACCGATATCCGTTGGAGCTGATTTTTTTACATGAACCCGTCAAAAAATATTTTAAAAAAGATGAACGGTTTGGATCATTTTGTGGGACCCCGATATGAACCCCACAAAAATGTATGTGCATGATATGTGCACAAAAGTATGTGCAAGTAGCATTGTTCGATTATTAATATCATGTTTGTTTGAATTAGGATTAGATGATAGGATTAGATTGATAGAAGAAATTGGTAATGAGAAGGGATTGGTAATGAGAAGGAATTAGGTTCGGACTACGAATACCAAGTCTCACGGATATTGCTAATACCCCTTAAAAGCTGGATTGAACATCCCAACGAACTAATAGTCCGGACCCTTTTTGGTTACAAAACAGAGTATTAATACTTCCATGGGATTAGTAATGTAATCCCAAGTCTCGAACCTCTTATCAAATCCAACGGGTAAGTGTACAAAATTAGAAAAAAATAGTAACATTTTTCTCTTTCTAGCTCCCACGGCTTCTCCAACAGAGAATGGTGACTATCTAACCATATTTGCTGAATCTTCTAATGTCGCACATGAAACTCAATCAAGTCCAACACCATGCGTGATAGCACGCAGTTGCTTGTTTGGAACACTTGAGCACTCTTGCGGAGTGGATGCATCCTTCTTATTACCATTGTTTTCTCAAGGTGCCCCAATTCAGAGTTCAATACATCATTTTGTTGTTCTTTTGTGCCCATTGTCTTACTTCATTTAGATGGTCAGTGTTGTCCTTTAAAAGATGGCACTCACCTTTATAGATCACCACATTCTGAAAAAACACAACAATTAAGTACTGATGGATCACCTATTTTTTTGTATCTTGAGTTCCCCTACTTTTAAATTCCACAGTTCGAACAAGTGTTTTCGCGATGCACGCATGATGAAATTTGAAGCGAACCCTTGCCGCCACTTCAATGAAATAACCTTGTATCGTTAGGGTCTCTGCGGAATTGCTCCCAATTTAGTTGGAGAATGATTATGAGATGATGTGGAGATCGAGGAGGACGGATGCGTTTTGGCATAATGCTAATGCTTTGGAAAATGGTTCTCTTGCTCAATTTCTCTAACGTCCATGACTGCTATGTCTTCCTTTAAGTTCGGTATCCGAATTCCAACATTGTATTGATCATTTGCTTTGGTGCAGGTATTATTGGCCTGAAAGAATAAGGTGCTTCTCAATTCCCATGGTAAATGAATGTTGTGTATGCAATAGAGACTTGAGTGAGTAGTAGTAGAGATAGAGAACCTATGCAGAAGAATAAACAGAACAAGCATCTATTTGTACGTTCTGGTTAACGGTTTGAGACGTCGGTGCTAAGAAAATCCAACATGACATTTGCCTAATACACACTTTTGATTTGAAGCATCCGTTGTGTCACCAAACACGTAAACTTCCTACGCCTACAGCGTGCCCCCATGGATCTAAGTACCGGCCACTACATAGAGTATCAGCCGAGACCTAGCGATGTTTTAGGTTCTCTGATACTGCTACATCCCGTTATATCAGTGCTACAAAAATTCACACAAGTATGGCCGATTCTCGTTATATGTCGCTTAGTATTCTGTTTTTTGTCTGATTCGTGGCCACTAGGTGCTCAGGTGCCGAAAAAAATAATTTTAACAAATTCACAATCGATTTTATCATTCGATACTTGTTTGCATTTCCTATTTTCGTGCTTTTTTATTGGGTAATTATTTGTCCCCTTCGTTGAAAATTCCTGTAACGATACTATTTTTTAAAATCTAAAATAAAATATTTTTATTTTAAAAGACACATACAATTGGAAAAATTGCAACTAAAAAGATTTTTTGCAATTCTATGGAGTAGAAACTTTGATTATGAGAGTTCTAAAAATAACTTTTAATTATGACCCTTTAGAATTATATGATTAGAATAAAAAAATCTTCGCACTAGTTCAAATGGATTAAAAAATTAGAATACTTAATTTTTTAATATATAAACAGTTCAAAAATATTAAGCGCTCCAATTTTCAATCCGTTTGAATCAATACGAAGATCTTATTATTTTGATCATGTTATTTTAAAGGGTCATCATTAAATTTTGTCTCTAGATTAAATTTTGTCTCTAGGGCTCTCACAATCAAATTTTTGCTCCACATGGTTTCAAATAAAGAACAGATAATTATGAGAGCCCTAGAGACAAAATTTATATATAATTATAAACAGATTAATTTTTTAATCAGATTTTTTTAATATAAACAATTCAAAAAAATTAAGCACTCTAATTTTCAATCTGTTTAAACTGGTGCAAAGATCTTATTATTTTAAAATGTTATAATTTATTTTTGTTTCTAGAACTCTCATAATTAAGTATCTGTTTTTTACTCTGTTACTCTATAGAACTGAAACTTGATTATAAGAGCACTAAAGATAAAATTTAATTATGACCCCTTAAAATAATTCTAGTATGATCAGAATAATAAGATTTTCGCACTAATTCAAACGGATTGAAAATTGTAGTGCTTCATATTTTTAACCGTGTATATACTAAAAAATATGATTAAAAAATTAAGTACTTCAATTTTTAATCAATTTAAACAAGTGAGAAGATCTTTTTATTCTGATCATATTATTCTAATGGGTCATAATTAAATTTTGTGTCTAGAACTCTCATAATCAAGTTTCTGCTTCATAGGATCCAAAAAAAATTATTTTAGTCGCACTTTTTCAGATTCTCTCACAATTTGTCTCCTTTTAATTGGGATGGCAGACACTTCATTGTACAAGAAGGGTCCGTGTATAATTTATTCTCTATATTTTTTTAGGAAAGATGCTATAATGAAGGTACAGTAATGATGGAGTAACTTTATGCTTTGTTTAGATCATAATTTGGAAAAAAAAAAGAAACTGATATTTGCACTCCAAAAATTGATAGACACTCTAAAATCAGGGTAATTTTCAAAGTCACTTTTCTTTATTTTTTGGAGTGCTTTCATCAATTTTTGGAATGCCAATATTATTTTTCAAAAAAAAAAATCTAACTCAAAAAACATTAATTATCCATTCTTTCCATTATTGCTCACATTTTTTTCCTACGCATTATTCTATTTCAAATCATTTCTCTTATTTCTCTCTCTATGTCTCTTCACTCACTACCTATATTTCAAATTGTTACCCTATTTTTTTCTCCATTTATTACCCAAAAACTGAATACAAAATTTTTTAAATCATAAACCAAACAAGGCATTAGGCCCCGTTCCGAAAAGGAAAATAAGTACTTATTTTTTAAGAAGGCAATTTGAAGTTTAAAAATCATGTACTTACGCAAATAATTTTCCTATCAATATAGATCTTATTTGATAGATCTCATTGAAACCTTTAATACAGTGCAAAAAAAATTGAAAAATTATTTTTCATTTACATTATTTTTGAGTTTGAAAATATGAAATAAATACTTATTTTTTAAGAAGTTTTGGAATAAGGCCTTAGTATCTAATGATAAATTGATTATCTAACTAGATTTTTGTAGTGTGACTAAGGCCCCGTTCCAGAACAAGTTTTAAGTTCTTTTTTTTTAACAAAGGCAATTTCAAGCTAAAAAATGACGAGTTTAATAAAATCTAAAAATATGTAATATGAATCTTATTTAAAAGATCTCATCGAAATCTTTTATACGGTGTAAAAAAAAATCAAAAAATTATTTTTCATTTACATTATTTTTGTAGTTTAAATGAAATAAGTACTTATTTTTTAAAAAAATGTTCTGAAACGGACTCTAATAATTGAATTTGGACCTAAGAACACCAGCCAAACTAGTTGTATTGTTACTAGATTCTCGGTGTGGAAATATTAAAAGCAACCACCATGTATGATGACCTGCTAACACTACCACAGCCACACACCACCATGACCCATCCCTGACGACTCCTTTTTATTATAGCAGTAGTAATCAATCAAGTAGCCCCTCATCTTTGTAATCAAGGAAAAAAAGTACCCCTCATCAATTATCAGCACCTATTGTTATTGTTGGGGACAGAACGGTAAGATGACAAGAATCGAAAACTTTGGAACTTATTTAAAAACATTGGCCTTGTTGGTTTTGATACTTAATTTGTTTTTTAATTATTATTTTATATCTTTCTTCAATTATTATCTTATTTTTTTAATTATTAATTTCATTTTTCTCTCCATTTATTATCCATCTTTTCAATCATTACTCTATTTCTCTCTCTACCCACTACCAAAATTAAAATACCCAAAGTTACCAAACGAACAAGGCCATTACTTTTATAACGTAAGTTACCCTCATCTGATAGAGTTTGTTATTGAGTTTAGGCAAAATCGCCCTCAGGATTCATCAAAAACTTAGGGAGAAAAATTGCAACCAACAAAATTGAAAGACTTCCAAGAAATCCTTTTGTCTACCGTAATTGTTATGCGAGAGAGATGATTCATTATCTGGAGTAGTAAAAGATGTTGGGGTGTAAAGAAATTATGTAAGAGTCATAAGTGCCCTTTTGGAAAGACTGTTTTGTTTGAATGATTTTTTAAAAAAATTGAGTTTAATTTTTGAGTAATGAATGGAGAGAGAAAATAAGGTAATAATTAAAGATTTGGGTAGAGTAGATAAAGAAATAAGAATAATAGTTGAAGAGAAAAAAGAGAAAAAAAACTAATGATTGAAAATAGGGATAATAAGTATTTTTTGAGTTGAGATTTTTCTTTTTAAAATGCCATCGAAACAAGGCATACATCTCTTCAAAACAACACATACTTTGAAAGTGTATTATCACACCCCTGGAACAATTGGTTCCATTCACATCTATTAATTTGTTCGGAAGACACACCCCTTGAAGAGTTAGTCCATTTAATTACTCAAATGCACCCATTCGTTCTATTAAATTTGGACCGTTCATCAGGCGCTCCGAAACCAATAATTTCACACAATTGATTTTTTATTTAATGAATCGGAACCGCACAGTGTGTAAAGTGGATAATCAAACACGAGACAAAATGTCTCCAACACCTAATTACTTTCATTACCTGAAGAACATAAAATTGGTCGAGGCAAGTCGGTCAACAATTAAACAGTTAGTAATTATTATTATTATTATTTTATTTTCTTGAGTTTTCATACTTGTTTGTAGTATTTACATGATTTTTGGGTTTCATCAAGTGTTGAATCCATCGTCTCTCACCTAATAAGTTCTATTTTATTTCTTTTAGAGGTACACGCATTGCATGTGCCCAGATTTTTTAGTAAACATCAAGTAATTAAGAGTCCATTTTAGAACACCTTCTTAAAAAATAAATATTTATTTTACATTTTTAAACTAAAAAATACTAAAAATAAAAAATAATTTTTTGATTTTTTTAAAACCATATTACATATTTTTAGATTTCAATAAATTCATCATGTTTAAGTTTGAAATTACCTTCTTAAAAAATAAATACTTATTTTACGTTCCAGAACGGGGCCTAAGTCACTTCTTATATGATACCAGACAGACATTTACCTGTTTGGCTGTCTCATACGACACCAAAACATTTACATATTTCTACATATGTGTACGTTTCAGTGACAATATATATTTTTTAGTGCAAAAAGTCTAGGTACACTGCATGAAAATGCAGTGACCGTCCACTACACGTTTATTAGGGCCCACTCCGGTCCCCAAAATAATATAGAAAAATATTTATAAATTTTAAAATAATATTTCATGAGACCCTGTAAAAAATTAGCTCCAATAGATATTGGTAGGTATGTTTTTCGGAGTTCGTAGGAACGAAACTGTTTAGTTTTATAGTTTCGTCCTTACAAATTCAGAAAAGACATCTACAGACATCTGTTGGAACTAATTTTTTATAAGATCTCATGAAATATTATTTCAAAAATTTATAAATATTTTTCTGTATTTTTTTGGGGTCCATTCTGAATCCTAATAAACGTGCGATGAAAGGTCACCCCAAAATCGATGCATGCCCGTAGTCCTGCTGTTTTGTAGTGACAACTAACTGAAACTAATGCTTTGTTCTCTTCCCTTTTCAAAAAGAATTTTTCAAAAAATTCCCTCTAGATTCTCCCTATTTCTAACATTTCTCTCTCTATCTCTCTCCACTTATTATTCCTACAATTTTTTCAAAAAAATTTTTAAAACACAAAGCAAAAAAAGTAAGATTCTTCACTATTGCCACCGAAAGCAATGATTTTACAGACAACTTTGCTTTGCCACAAACACATTTTTGTCACCAATCTTCTTTTTTTTGTACTCCAGTTGACAAAAATAGGCGGGGCCAAGTCTTCTTTATCAAGAGAGAAGAGCGGCAAGTTCCCGGCCCCTCGATTAAAAGGGCAGCGACGTGCTGTCCCTCTCAAGCAGGGTCCACTCCGGTGATCGGAAACGTTAATTTCGTGGAGCTTGTCGAATAGAATTAGTCTATCAAAATCAGCTCGATCGAATATTATTAAATGTCTGATCAAAACACATATAACCTGAAAATAATGGATTCCATTGGATTTTATCTAGTGTTTCAGATCTATTCTTTTCAAGATGAAATTGTTTTGATCAGATACTTAATAATATCCAATCGAGCTTATTTTGGTATACTTATTCTATTCAATGAGCTCTACAAAATAAACGTTTTTTATCTTCATAAAGAGACCGGAGTGAACAACACTCGCGGGGGGACAGCAACGGTGCTGCCTTTTTGAGGGGCAACACCAACCCCAGATCCCTTTCTTTTTCTCTAAGAATTGAAATGTCATTTTACTTTTCTAAGGCCACTGTTTGAATGCACATAAAGTTTGGGAAAAGGACAAAAATGTACAGTAGATGCGTGGAAACCAAGGCAATTGAATGCGTATCAATTACGTTAAACAAATAAAGTGGTTGAACGTGGTAGTACTGTGTTAGGCACGTTTGAACCGTAAGATCGTGCATCTGATAATTCAGATATCATCTTGACAATAAACGGTTCTTGATTGTTAGTTGACAAGATAAGATTCGAACCGTCAGATACACAATTCGACGGCTTGAAAGTGCACAGTACGGTATTATACACTTCACTGCACAGCACCAACCTGAAATCCCATTTCTTTAGGGCGCCCTAGGGTCATTCTATCTGTTACAAACGCGGCTTGAGTAACTATACATTTGATGATTTTTTTGGCATGATTTCATTTTTTTCCTTTTAATTCTTATTAGATTTTGGTGAAAATTTTACATTATACTATCGTTTTTCACTTTTCTCAATGAAATAAATTTTACATTAATAGACTGATTTTTTTTGAAAAAGACTTTTCTACGATAAATTGCATACTCATTGCATATGTGTTGAACGCTAGTAATTATAACATGGTGGTTCCAATTGAACTAGTAATTCCTGCACTCGGTCTCGAAGCGCTCCGATGTCTAAATTTTCAAAGCATTAATCACAACCTAATCCATGGTGGAATTACCTTCTGTACTCTGAAAATCATTCTGTTGGATTAAGAAGAGGAGTGTGACAGTCAAGTGCATTTTGTTCGAGTTAAGATTTCCAATATCATAAAAAATAAAAAATAAAAAAAAACAAACAAACAAACAAGAATTCAGGTTTCCAATAATTAATCATCATAAAGGTCAATTAAAGTCTTTTTCTTTGATAGAAGTTCTTTGAAATCAAGCCTCTTAATCTACGCATATATCCTCTCCACGTAAGTGAAACGATACATTTATCATCTTCACGGAAGTGAAATGACTTTTGCACCCCTTTTATTCGAATCCATTTTATTTATTTTTTCTATTCACTTGTCATTATGAAAACTACGCGTACTTCCTAATTAAACTTTTTTGATCTCTTACTACTTAAACTCTTCATTCATATAGCATAATCTTGTAACTTCATGTGCATCTATTCTAAAGGGTTATTCGGCTTAATAAGTTAATTGGCTTATTTTGTTGTTCTTATTCAAATTTTTTTCGCATTTGTGTGCTTTTCGCCAATTTTTTTGGGGATTATTGCTTCGTCATGACAAGAGAAATCTAAAAAGTATGTCTTTATTCAAAAAATTTAGGTTATTTTTTACTTTTTAGATTCTTCTTATCATAAAGAAACAATAATTCACAAAAAATTAATAAAAAACTAACAAATGTGAAAAAAATTTGAATAAGGACAAAAAAATAAGTTACTTGGCTTATTAAGCCCGAAAATGATATAGGTACCGACCGCCCCGTAGAGAAATCGTACCGACAGCCACGCCAGGTTGTCTCCGGTCACCGGACGGCCGATCCGAGCCGTCCAAAAATTCTAAAAAAAAAAACGGCTCACGTGGGAATCAATGGCATCTGATATGTGTAGGGTGTTTGATCTAAACACTCTATTTTTTGTGTATATATACATACATATATACACTAAAATTATGGTATTTAGGTCGAGCACCTTACACACATCGAATGCTATTGATTCCCACGAAAGGCCCCTCGGTTTTCTCTTTTAAAATTTTTGAACTGCTTGGATCGGCCGTCCGGTTGCCAAAAATGGCCCAACACGACCGTCGGTACGATTTCCTCATGGCGGCGGTCAGTACTCAAAGTCCGTTCCAGAACACCTCCTTAAAAAATAAATATTTATTTCACATTTTCAAACTCAAAAATAATGTAAATGAAAAATAATTTTTTAATTTTTTTTGCCCCGTATTAAAGATCTTAATGAAATCTTTCAAACAAGATCCATATTGCATATTTTTAGATTTCAATAAGCCCATTATTTTTTAGCTTAAAATTGCCTTCTTAAAAAATAAGTATTTATTTCGAGTTCTGAAACGGGGCCTCAAAGTAGTACTCTATTAAGCCTGAGCGCGTTTCAGAACTTGAATAAGTTCTTATTTTTTGTTCAATAATAAAACTTGTTTCACAAAATAAGAAGTAAATACTTATTTTTGATTAAGGTAACTTCAAGCTCAAAAATCATGTATTTACACAAATAAATTTCCTATCAATATGGATTTTGTTTGATAGATTTCATCGAGATCTTTAATACAGTGAAAAAAAATTAAAAAAATAATTTTCATTTACGTTATTTTTAAGTTTGAAAATGTGAAATAAACTGCTTATTTGGGTTTTGTAGAGTAATCCTTCTTATTTTTCTTTGAGAAGTTCCAAAATAAGTACTTATTTTTTAAAAAGGTTTCTGGAATGGAGCCTAACAACTCCTAATATAAAACCTAATATAAAAAAGAGGGCAACAATTCCGTGTCACCACTTTTTGTCGGAATCAGGGGGCGTGCTGCCCCTTAACATGTTGTCCCATAAAGTGGGGTCTGCTCCGGTCTCACTCCGATTGATTGGGAACGTTCACTTTGTAGAGCTCGTTAGCTAGAACAAATATACAAAAAATCAGCTTGATTGAATGTTATTAAGTGTCTGATCGGAACATATATAACTTGGAAGTAATGGGTTCCGGTAGTTATGATCTAGTGTTTTGGATTCATGCTTTTCAAGATAAAAGATGTTTTGATCAGGTATTTTATGATGCCGATCGAGCTAATTTGTTCTACTCGATAAACTCTACAAATGAACATTTCCGATCAATCAGAATGAGATTGGAGCGGGCTCCATTCAGTAGGACGGCACGGTGCTGTCCAATTGACAGACAGCACGCCCCCTGTTGCTTTTTTGTCATTGGGTCAGCTTTTAATCTTCCTAAACTGACCCATAAATTGAACAAATTGAATTGTTTGGATTTGTTCGGTTAACCGTTTAGTTCTAATTTTAGTTTAATTTTCAATTATTATCATATTTCTTTCTCCAATCGTTATTCTATTTTTTCAATTATTACTTTCTCATCTCTCTCTATATCTCTCAAATCATTACTCATATATTTAATTATTACTCTATTTCTCTTTCTATCCACTACCAAAACTAAATTCTCAGCCAAAGACAACAAACTGATGTTTTCTCAAGTATGAGGAGAGAATGGTAAAATGCTCTTCGTCTACCATTACTGAATACTGACCCCACGTTAAAAAGTGTAATAACTGCCTCTCCGAATACTAGTACTGGATGTGGATGCACGTAGATTTCCCCGCAAACTTCGCAAACTTATCATCTCTCTCTCTCTCTCTCTCTCTGCAAAACTCTCATTTAAACCCAATAATTTTCTTACATTCTTTCACCAAAACTCGAAATACAAAACCCTAGCGAGAGAATTCAAACCTCTCTTTGGGATTCCGCTGTTATTAGGGTTTTACCGTTTACGTAACCGTTTCCGCTAGTGTTTAATGTGTATGCACACATAACGTCATTTTTAGACGTGTATTCTTCGTTTGTATGTCTGTATCGTTGTAAGGAGAAGACGGAGATGGGTATACCAGATAGGATATCAGAGAAACTCAAACTCATTGATTCGAAGAAAAACAGCCTACGGAATGTAATTCTGATGCTGGCAATGGAATGGAAGGATCTCGACGAGCAATTGGACTCGACCGAGAAGTGCGTGCAAGGAACCCTCGACGAACTCCGTATCAGCGAGAACAACTTGGAGTCGGTTCGAGAAAGCAACAAAGAGCTTGAGGTAGTAGCCTTTGGCCTTTTTGACCGAGTTTTTGGTTGTTTTGTCTTAGACTCTGTTTGGAAGGAAAGGTAAGGAAAAGAAAGAAAAACTAAAAAATTTTCCCGCTATTGTTGCTTGGAAGAGGAAGAGGGAAGAAAATAACAATTTCAAATTCTGTAAATGGTAAAATTTGTCTCGTATTTTTTTTCTAATTTTCTTCTCGTTTTGTTTTCTTCTCCTTGAGTTCCAAACGGATTTAAATTAGACAGGTCATATTGTTTGGTTTGATCGTTCATATCGACGAAATGAATCTAAAAAGTTTGGAAGTGTGGACAAAAGTTGAGAAAAAGTTCGCTCAGAGCACCTCCAATCTTGACCCATTTTAAGACCTAAATTTAAAAATTGGGCAAAACTCACATAAAATCCTCTCCAATCTTTGACCCAAACCCTTCCCCATTATGGGTTTTACTCATTTCTTTCCTTCCTCCAAATTTGAGACAACTCAAGTCTCTTCTCATTTTAACGGCGTTTTTATCTTTTCAACGGCTCTTTTCATGCCATTCTGAGAGCATGGTGTCGGCTTTCCCAAGTTTGAATACCTGCAACTCTCCCTATCTCTCATGGCCGCTACCACCCGAACGAGTTTCTATAGACGGAAAAGAATGGAGGATTTATGGATCAGAGTTATGTGGGTAATGGTAACTGGCAGACTGTTTGGGTGGTTGGCGGTAGTTATAGAGGTGCGCCGAATTCTTCTTATTCTTTTTCTTCATAGCAGTCAGTCATTCTCAACCTTAAATAAAATTTGTTTCCTTCTATTATTTATATTATAATTGCCATTCAATACTTAAAAAATAATATATTTTGGTAAAAGATCATTTTGCCATTGGAGTTAATCTGACTCAAAATGAGTTTTTACCCAAAATTTGACCCAAATTTGGGTAAAATTTTGGATCAAGACTGGAGATGCTCTTATGGCGGAGAAAGTCGAAAAAGATAGTCTCTTCGGTAAAATAAGTTTGGAAAAGATGAAAAAAAAAACATGAAGTGAAAAAAATTTCGAAAAAGATTTTGAAAGAGATGAAAAAAAGCATTCTTTGTCTCTAGTGTGGGGTGGTGTTTGGTCTGGAGCTCTCCCAATGGATCTCGGACTCGGATCTGGAACTGAGTTCCTCGTCCTGACCTAGATCTGCAAGACCGGGTACCGCGGTTGGCCGGTGACGACCCTCTGATGGCTTAGTAAGTCTTTGCTTTAGGAGACGAAGTACGGAGGTTTTGGTTATGGTTAGTATGGACGGGGAAACTCTACTTTGTGTAGAGTGACCTGACTTAACCTCCAAGTAAGCTCGTGCTAGGCACGTGCCCTAACCGCTTGGTATGACATCATGCATGATGGACCGAGCGTATTGGTTATGCTCTCATGCCTGAACTGAACCTCTGTTCAACATGTGGATCGTCTTGCTCTGGTCTGGATCGGTTGATACATGACCGGCTCAGTATGGCCCGACTTGGATTGGGCGCTTGGGCTGCACATAACGGAGTACACCTGTGCGTTGGCCCGACTTGTGAGGTTCGTCTCAAACGCTCAACCTGTCGAGGCTGTTGATCTGCTAGGCCCATTCAGGCTTCCTGGTCCGGCCCACTACATCTAGTGCCGTTGAACTTTTTTTAATTTTGGTCTATATTATATACTTTCTTGATTTCCTCGTCGAGACGATGCGATATAAAAATTATGACGAAAAGCTAAAAAAATGTAACTAAAAAGTTAATAATAGTGCCTGACGGTCTTTAACAAATAGTCCAAACTCAACCTCAGTCGATTCGGGAATCGGTTGAGTCACGTGCAGAAGAACTGGAAATGAGAGAGAAGGAATTCCTTTCTTTCCAACAGACACAGATTGAAGAACTGAAGTTGAAACAGGAGCAATTGGACACAATGCGTAGGTTGGCCGATGTACAAATTAAAGAGGCTGAGCTTAGAGAGGAAAGGCTCAATGAGCAATACGAGTCGTTGGAGGGGCTTTTGGAGAAGCTTAAGTGGGAGAAGGAACAATTGGAGCATATCCAGAAGTCTATAGGCCAAAGATTCGAAGAAATCATATTGAAAGAGACCTACTTTGTAGGTCGTGCTAGAGAACTTGATTCCATCCAGAATTGGATAGAAAGGCGTGCCAAAGAGCTTGACATGAAAGAAGAACAGGTTGATGACCGCATTAACGAACTGAAGTTGGAAGAGGAGTTGATTCAGAAATTGAATGAAGAACGTTGCAAGGAACTCGAATTACAAGAGAGAGATATTTATTCAGCTCAGAAGTTGAATGAAGAACGGTCTAAGGAACTTGAATCCAAAGAGAAGCAACTGGATGCAACTCAAAAATACATCAATGAGTCCTTTAAAGATTTTCATTCGAAAAGCAAGCAACTCAAGTTGGACAAAAAATTGTTCGAGGAGCGCAGTAAGGAACTTGAATCAAAAGAGAAACAACTTGAGGAACAGTGTAAAGAAGTTGAGTTGAGACAGAATCAATTTGTCAATACTAGTGTGCATTCCTGTGTAAAGGCGGAGCAAGTGGAAGATATGATGCCAGTTGACAAGGCGGAAATTCAATTCGTTGTCACAATGGATGGAAGGAGTTTGCAATTGTTCCTAAATGAGCGGTCACTTGATGACGAGTCAATGCCGAGTGAAGTTTATAGAGCGCTTCAATTGTCATTGGATCCTGCAAAGCTAGTACTGGATGCAATGGAAGGGTTTTACCCTCCTCTTCTCAAGAAGGGGGATGTGGGGTTTGAACAGGACGTAGTTAGGAGGAGTTGCATAGTGTTGCTAGAGCAGTTAATGAAGATCTCTCCTCTGATTAAACCTTGTGTGAAAGAAGACGCATTGAAGCTTGCTAAAGAGTGGATGGCAAAAATGAGAGCGGTGCCCGCTAACTACTTGGAGGTGTTGGGCTTCTTGCAGCTCTTAGCTTCCTACAAGTTGGCTTCTGGTTTTGATGCTGATGAGCTTTTAAAGCTTTTTGCGGTTGTCGTGGAGCATAATCAAGCACCCGATTTGTGTCGGGTCCTTGGTTTCACAGAGAGGGTTCCTGGTGAGTTGATTCTCTGTGTGGTATGAACCATATGTCAAAAGTCATTTTCTGATTATATAGCTCGAATTGTGTCATTTAACTGAGCAAGCCTGATGCGGACTTGCACTGCAATTTTGGTCGTTCCTAATAGTTTGTCCGTGTTTTGTCAAATTGGGACTTAACTGATCATAGAAATACTGTCATATAATGAGTTTTCATTTTTCAAACCCGACTTTTGCAGGAGACTTGATTCTTCCTTTTAATCTACACCAAAGTAATGCATACTAGTGAATTGTGGTTCTATATGGGGCGTAACTAGTATGGCATGGTTAAATTCAACCATGCCAGTTTATGCCTTTTAAGTTTATTTTCTGATCTATCATTCCAACAAACTTACCGTTTTGCTTAATGTGTACTAAATTATTCATATCCTTTCTTCCATATCTCCGATGGGTTTGTTTTGTGCTTCATCTATTTGTATCTTCTTGTCCAATTTGGTCAGTTTTATGAAGCATTGACACACCTAGGAGGTTGCTGTATCTGTGTTAGGCATGCCGGAGACATGCCAAAATACCGATGCGACTTGCTGGGGACACGCCTGAGATGTGGGGGAAAATGGATGACACACATGGGGACACGGCGGGTTGATTTTTGTGAATTTTTAGTTTTTTTCGGGGTACATATTTATAAGTATTATGTAAAAGATATGTATATGTTTATAGGCATACACCATCAGTCGATCTAGGGTTACTGTGTAGGTATGAATTACAAATAGAAACAAAAATGGCATGTTCTGGGTGTGTCCACAGCCACATTTTTTGAGAACTGCCGTTTCCTGTGTCCTTGCTATAGAGGTTATGGTTATATTCGAGAAATTTGGTATATTGTCTTTTAGACCTCCTCTGAAATAGCTTGATGAAAACCTACAATATCTTGCTTATGTGTGACAGATCTCATTGAAAATTTTGTCAACCAGAAGCAAGAACTTGTGGCTGTTAGACTTAGTTTTGGTTTTGGGCTTTGTGATAAGTTCCCACCAGTACCCCTCTTGAGAAGGTACTTGAATCGCGCCAAGAAGGTTTCTCAGAAACAAAGCAATATGGGAAAAGAGTCAAGAGAAGCACAAGTACGTGCTTCTTGTTTTTTGATGTAAATATCATTTAAATTCACTCTACAGGCCGCCATGTGAACTTCTAATCTAAATTCTCTTTGCAGGATAGGGTAATAGATGAAAGAGTAGCTTCTATCAGAGCTGTTATCAAATGCATTGTCGATCACAACCTTGAATCCCAGTTCAATTGCGAAGAACTTGAACAAGGTATTGAACAGCTTTTAGTACAGAAGGAAAGTAACAAGCGGATTAGAGCGCGTCTCATCAAGGCTCAAGCACCTGCATACAATGCTAATAAGGTTGCGTCATCCACCAGTGCCCCTTTGCACCCTAAAGCTACTGCCTCCAAGCTTGACCCTACCACCCAAACTATGGCCTGCATCCTTGCCAACATGGACGGAAAGAATTTGCAACTTTTCTTGAATGAACATTTGGAAGAGCATGAATGGATACACAAGGAAATTTATGATGTTCTCGAAACGTCATCTGACTCAGGAAAGCTTGTTCTAGATGCAATTCAAGGGTTTTATCCTCCACATTCAAAAAAGGGAGGCATAGATATTGAAGCTAGTGTTATAAGGAGGAGTTGCATTTTCTTGTTGGAGATATTAATGAGACTGTCAGAGCGGATTAAACCTCAAGTGAAAGCAGCAGCTATGAAACTTGCAGTTGATTGGAAAACAAAAGCAGAAGTCGAAAGAAAAAATTCAGTGGCAGTCTTGGGTTTTTTGCTACTTGTAGGTACCTATGGATTGGCCGCCACCTTTGATACAGACGAGCTTCGTGATCTCTTTCAGACTGTTGCAGAGAATAGATTAGCTCCTCAATTATCTCAAGCCCTTGGTTTCTCAGAAAAGGTTCCTGGTAAGTGGATCGAAAGTCTCTTTTCATATTAGCTCTCTCCTATGATTATATATCCAGCTGTAAACACAGGAGTGTCTCTCCCTCTCTCTGTGTGGCGCATTGGAATCTAGTATTTGACTTATTCAAACCCATGTTTCTTTAATGCACAGTTAGGTTTTCCTTAATATTTTGCTGCTGTTTTGGCTGGACATGTCTTTTATTGTAAAGGTCTCCACTTACACATTTCATATCACACTCGTTGCTTATAAGAAAGAATGTACATGTAATCATGTATCCATCTCTATATAACCGGGAATGCATATCGCTCCGACATGAAGAACAGGAACAAGAATGTTGTATGCCACGTGTTTTATATTATCGTGCGGAAGTGATAGGCTTTTTTCGATTCCTAATTTTGTATATTGGAACGTACTTTCAAGCGATAGACATCCAATAAACGAATGTTTAGTTTTTGATTTTCTTCAATTATAATATTCCTGAGACCTTAATAACCAATTTTTCCACATTTGTTTTGCCAATACTCCACTCTCTTGATTTTTAGCTTCTAACATTTGAACATTGGAACAACTATGGTACATGGACTCACGTACTGGTGTATGCTGGTACATGTCTCTGTGTTGATTAGAAATTCTTTACATCTTAATGACATATGGAAGATATTCATATTCCTTGAGATGTGCAATCTCATTTGCTTGAATTATGTCCAAAAGCGGACTTGCGTGTTTGCCTACTCGCTCGCGCGCTCTCTCTCTCAACCCAGTTGTAGGGGGGTGTCTAAGTGACTCTCTCCAGAACGAAGAAATAATATTATAGAGAATCCGAAATAATGGGAGAATGTACTTTTTCTACAAACTAGTTAACAGCATTCTTTCATTTATTTTTTGGGGGCGATGGGACCATATAGTTTCATCTTAAAAGGAAAGTTTATTATATAAAAGGTTCACGGCCAGACACAAAAAAAGGATAAATATGGCATGTGGTTTGCCTGGGAATGTTTTTAATCTCCATCTAAACCTGTAACGCTGGGAAGATGAATTATTTGGCCTTAACTCTCTCTCTCTCTCTCTCTCTCTCTCTCTCACTCGCTCTCTCTTCTAGGCTATATTTGGTTTCCTTCCATCTCTAGATGTATGTCATATTGATGCAGGCAAGAAAATAATATTGGAGATCTGGCCTACTTAGCAAACACAATCATTTAACTTAAAATTAATAGCTGACATGTATTACATTTGTGCGGCACCTGGGAGTGGGCTTTATGCGTTATCTGTATACCCTAATCTATTTATTGTGATACTTGATACTGGAATGTTCAACCCTCTTTTACGAAGTTGGTCTATTTTCCACTCACAATCTTTTGTTTCCTCCTTAACATGAAAATTCATTGTGTATAGAATCTATAGATATCCTTGCATAATGGGACTCTGGCTTTTGATGCCTGTAGCAGTTTTATGATCTGTGTTGTATTCGACCTTTTCAGTGAATAACGTCCTTTGTTTGTAAACCATGATGCTTTTATTTGGTTCTACTACTTTCTAATGCATCAATTGATTAATTGTTGCATTATTCTCGATCTCTTTAGGGAACAACATCCTTCATTTCCAAAGAACGATCGACGAATCTACCAAAGCAAATCTGCAATTGAACAGCGTAGTTCCTTCTTCATCTCTCGGCCCTTCTCATTCAATGTGGGATGAAGTTCCTGCTTGTATTCAATTTGCATCAGATCCTGCAAAGCTTGTCTTGGATTCAATGCTAGGCTGTTATCACTCAAACTTCAAGGTGAATGCCATAAAAGCTTTCAATCTCTTGCTAAGTCGGTTATTAAGAGTCCCACTAGTGATTAAAACTCCAGTGAAAGAAGAGGCAATGAAGTTTGCGTCTGATTGGAAAGACAACGTCGAGCTGCACAATCCTTCAGAAGTGTGGTGCTTTTTGTTGTTCTTAGCCACCTACAAAGGGGCCTCTTGTTTCCCTACGAATGAGCTTCTTGATCTTTTGGAGATTGTTTATAACCGAAGACAGGCAACTGATTTGTTTGGTGCCCTTGGACTGGCAGATGAGGCCTCGAGTAAGTACCCTCTCTCTCTCTCTCTCTCTCTCTCTCTCTCTTCTATAGTGGCTAAATATTGCCAAATTAAGCTCTGTTGCCTGGCAACTCACTCTGATTTATGTGGTTTTGAGTTTTGATCACATATTTTTCCCATCGCAAGTGCTTCCTAGCCACAGGCTGTCACAGACTCTTTTTTATTCAATGTTCAGTTTTTGTTTCTGATTTCCTAAACTTTTATCTCTTTTCTCTTGGGTTGTGTTTGTTAATTTGTGTTAACTACAATTTCGTGAACAGATTCACAACAAGGTTCTGAGTATTAATGGTAGCCATTTTTTTGGTAAATGGCTAGGTAAGGTTAGGTCTATAGCTAGTGAGCCTCTTCTAGCAACTACCTAGATTGAGAAGAGGCGGCACTGAAATCTAGTAGTGTCTTCTTTCCTCTTTTTAGGCCTTAAAATGTTGACTTTTAATTGTAATATGCATTTGATATGGTTATATAGCTTGTTATATAGAAAATTTTCCTGTGGTGAGACGGTGAAGAGTTTTTGCATTAATGTGGCTGATGCAAAAGCTCGTTTTGCCCTCCCTAATAGTCCATTGCGATGGCCATGTGTCCTCAGAGTGGGGGATGTGGATGCTTGGGGTGTTAGCAAGTGATTTGCACCAGCGAGTAACGTTGCTAAGCACTTACGACGGCAAAAGGCATGTTCTCTTTCCATATGTTGTCGTGATCCTTTACAGAAATTGATCACATGCAAAATCTTAACTTACCGGAGTACTTTTTGACGTACAATTATGAGCACGTGTCTTTGGACGTTAGACCAAATCAGCAAACCAAGAATGAAACTTGACAACACCAGCTTTTGTATATTTTCCTGGCAATGAAAAAGGTTATCAAATCTCTCCCACATTCTCAACTGAGTTAAAGAAGGGTAATCTTAATTATTCTCGCATACTCTCTCTCTCTTTCACACTCACTCAAGGCTCATGTATAACCACAACCCCCCCCCTCCCCCCACACTTCCCCCCCCCCCTTTTCTTTTTTATTTGTTTCTGTTATGTTCTTTTGGGAGGACTTTGAAAGGGTGTATTGAATTGCCTTGTGCACTTCTGATAGGGTATTTTTCTTTTAGACAAGGCTTTGGCCGTTCCCTAAGTCATGCAGTGAAACAAGGATTAAGGGTTTGGGATAAGGGAAGGATAAGAGTAGAGAAAAAAGAGGGGTAAGGGAAATAGGCCAACAAACTTGATGAGCCCCTATACCCTTCAACGGGTACATATATTGATATCAAGGCAGAATTACAAGGATAGCCGTAAGATAAAAATAGTATAAAAAAATTACACTTTTAACACCCCTCACATACAAAATTTATATAATCATAAAACGCATGACTAACCAATTGAATCCACGTGTAAGCCACTTGGATTGAAAAATAATCTTGTAGCAGTCTTTATTTGCAGACTCACATTTTGAACGTGGCATTTTTTCCTGCCAATATGTTAAATCTATCGGTTATTCCCTCTCTTATTTGTTTCATTACTTCCATCATAGGAACTTAATCAAATACAAATGATTCCCAGTGTAGGATATGTGATTCGAATGCTTTGTTTGCCTATAACAAAAGTGTAAACAGGGGGACCATAATGCATCACTAAACAAATTCAACTTTTAGTATGTTAGCATTTCATAGTAAATTTGCTCACTTTTGAAGTCACGTAGTAAACTTGGATAATGCACACCATACATGCCTGCCATTCTCATATGAATTTGATATGTTAAGAGCATGTCAATTTGTTGAATATGTAGAAATTGGAATTAGAGTAGTCATGTTGCAAGTGTCTGTTTTTCTCTTTTATTTTACCTTCAGGCTCCTGGCTCCCCCAGATTGGTAAACCAGCAGTTGAAGCACAGATAAGGACATGGGACACAACGCGACATGGAAATACATACACGTCTTTTTAAAAAAAAAAAATAGAATGCAGACATGTTGGGGACACATCGAATATTAATACTTTATACTCCCCCTCCTCCCCAAAATATCCATTTTTCTTATTGTCCATACTCTTTGTCCATTTTTCATAAAGGACAAAACCTTTGATTTTCCACCTTTGCCCTTCTCTAAGTAAGATATCACAACAAAAGGACAAATTGAGGAATGATTGAAGGGTAGTTTTGATAACGTGTCCCAAGAGTTATCCAAACATGTTCTGAAGTGCCCATGTGTCTTGAGTGAAAAACAAAAAATAAAAAAACTAGACACTTATTTTGGTGTGTCCGACACGTGCCCGCGAAGTGTCGTGTGGTCTCCATGTTTAACATGTATCGCACACAGATAAGCGAGGCTGGTGGATGTGTCCGTGCTTTCTTAGGCCGGGGTTATAATTTCGTGAATTTTTGTGTGGATATATGGTTCTCAATCTTCGCTACAAGGCCATTTCGCCAGCCATTTTTTAGATGCTCCAGGTCTGAATGGCATCCATTTGTCATTACAGCTTTGTTTGATTACACTTCTTCATTTGTTTCCTCATGACTTTCTCATGGTTTCAACTCTCACGTCAACTCCCAATTAAAGTGTATTCCCCTACTCTTAAGGTCTGGGAGGTAACCATAGTGTTTCTATATAAATTTAACTCTCTCCTATGAATGATGGCTTCTAAAATAATTATTTGATCCCATCGCTTCATGGTATATCCTACCTAAAGTTGATCTGTAAATAAACATATATCAGTATTCCTAATCGCTCTTTCAATTGGCTGTTAGAAAATAAACTGCATTTCTAGGACATCAATTGCAGCTGCAGAGTGGTCACAAAAAGCACTGGTGATGAAAAAACCTTCTGGATGATCATTTTGGGCTTCAATGAACTCAACCATTTTGGTAAAAAAATGGTCTGCATACTCATTCGTTCAAAAATTAATATAGAAGTCAGGCATCCACTCTTATGTATACTACCCATTGTTATGATTTTTTAGAAGAATGAAGTCTAAATCAACTAGTTATCCTTTCCTTGGATTCTTTCCCGGAGTAATTAATTTGACTACTGAGTTTGTGACAATTTGCAAGTGCTAACAGCATGATTAGTTGGTTAGACTATCTTCTTTCTTGGTTGAAGCATCTTTCAATCGATACGTAGGGTTTAACGTGTTCCCCCGATAAATGCATTTGTGTCACTCTTTATTTGTTTCCCATACCATCGTGTCTCTGCACAAATTCTTGAATGGTTTTGCTACGGTGGGTATTGTCCTAAAGGTTTGTACTATGTAGCTTTGTTTAGCAAGCATGATGCTTTGTGCAGTGGAGTTGGCCTCCACTTGGTCATTGAACTGAATTTCCGAGTTTTGTTCAGTGACTTAAAGTTCATCAATCTTTTGTATCTAGTACTTCCAACATTGCTACGAACATCTAAGTTTTACCACGATATTTAGATTAGAAGTTGGAAGCACTGTCATTTCCTTTTATAGTTTCTAGATCTAGAAGTCATTTGAATTGTTTCTTTATTGGGAACCAACAACCAATAACTAACTCCAGAGGTTAGTGTGTCAATACATTGGCGTTCAACGTCAGCCTCAAGAAGAGCACTGTTTTCTTTCAATGGGCTGCTAGGCCGATTAGATTCTAACATAGATGTCAGTCAATCTATCACTCACACCCCATCACTATTATAAAAGATAAGGACGGAACCCTTGAATATTATGTTTGATGCCATGCCCTTGTTATCTTTATAATTTTTATATGAAGCCCATAGCTTCCATACCTATTTTTTATTTGGGGATCATCTCTCATTGATAAAGAAAGAGTAAAAGAAAAGCAATGATTCTAATCAAGATTTCTCTGGTGATTTTCAAATCACTAAAAGAAAATAGAAGCGAAAGATACCAAAGCAGTGTCGCAGTACAAAAACTTTAACAATCTATGTTTTTTCATGTAAACTGAAATCAAAGTTTTAACCTGAAGTTCCATCACAGCTGTCACAAAAATGTCCAAGACATGAGGTGGTTAATATTGTCCTGAAAATATTAGAGAAAAAAGTGGAGACTTGAAAGGGAGAGCTGGAAATAGTTGTAAGCATTGGATTGTGACAGCAGGTGTCCAGCATTCACCATATATGAGTTGGCCCAAAAAGTGGCCCTATCTTGGAGAGCTTGGTTGCTGAGGAAACAAAGGGACTACGCTGGGTTTTTTCATGTAAACTGAAACATAAAAGTTTTGTCCTAAAGTTCCATCAGATCTGTCACAAAAACGTTCAAGACATAAGGTGGTAAATATTAGTGAGATGTAAATATTGTTGGAGGTGAGTACTAAGTTTTCATGAAATAGGAAACTTCAGAAATAGAAAATTTGTTGGACTAAATTAATTTTTGTTAATGACTGTTGGTATTATTTACCTTTTAGTTACCTTTTTTTTAGCTTTTTGTCATAATCTTTGTCACGTCGTTCGTCTTGAGGAGGGGAATCAAAAAAGTGAAAAAATGTGGACCAAAGTTGAAAAAAGTTCATAAAAGACTGATTTTTGAGCTTTTTCGTCTTTAGTGAACTTTTTGTGACTTTTGGTCATAATTTTACCTTGTAAGATTTCATTCCTTGTTTGACCTGAATATAATAAAAATTAAGAGAAAATCACCAATAATACCATGACAAAATGACCCATAATTTAAGCCCAAAGGGCACCTAAGTCTGATTATGTCTTGTAACAAGAATTGAAAAATTGTTTGTCATCTATTTTGTCAATTTATTTATTAGATGTGAAAACTCCATTTTGAATCCAAAATTTCCAAGCAAAGTTCTTGAATAGTAATGTTGCTTTTCTCACTTCCTATGAATCATGGGTACTTCGAAATCATGTTGCACCGGCACCTGTAACATATTGCGTACTAGTCCTTTTTGCCTGGTACTACTACGTTCGAAACACATGCCAATAAGTTTTTCTACAGTTTTTACCCCATCTAGAATAGGATTTTTATTTCATACAAAGATAAAGCTAACTTGAGAATACTTCTTCTATGCTTAGCATGCTTGTAGAATTAAGATTTTGATCTATAGGGTTGGTATAGTAATGCCATTAAACTCATATTTAAACCTGAAGTTCGGCGTCTAGCTGTGGATTTGAATGTTCGTTTTGATCACCCAAGCCATTTTTACAATTTTTTTTTTTGAATTTTATATGGGATTATTACATGTAGTACTTTTCTCTAAATCATAAAAACACAATATTTGTTGGTGTACCCCAGCCATACCGTACCATTTATTTATTTAGATTTTATCGTGTTGACTTATCTGTATCGTACCATTGCCCATACACATGCTTTGTTGCTAGCTTTTCATATGTATTTCGCATTATTTATATTCAATTGCTCGAAGTGGAACTTTGCTTAGTTTGTAGATTGGTTTGGTAAATTTGTCACCAGAGAACAATTTTCTTACCTGGGTAGGAGCACATGCTTGAGTTCTTTGTATTGACAATTTTTACTTGATAATCTTCCGACCATGGTTTGTTCTAATTCATTGCCTTTTCAAGTTGGTTCACTATAATGTCATTGCATTAAGCTATTTTTCCAATGGGCCTCCCCTTGAGCAACTTGATAAAAACCCACATCTTCTATTTTTAGATTTTATCAGACGTCTTATTCAAAGAGAACTGTACATGGGTGCTATTAAGTATATTTGCGGATTCAGTCTCTTTGATGAGTTCCCGCCAACACCTCTCCTAGAAAGATACTTGAGTCGTGAAAAAGAGGCTGCCAAGAATATACGCAAGGAGGGAAGCAAGGGAGGCAACTTTCTTCAAGCACAGGTATTTTTTTCTGGCTTTGTGATTTAAATAGTTGCTTAGTTCAGTTTCCATGCTGAGTTATATAGTTTATATTACTTTGTAAGTTACCACTTCATCCAAAAGCTTGAGCTGCCATAAATAGTCTCATAGTCTACGCTCTACACCAAGCAATATCTCCTTCATGTGGAACCCCCCCTCGTATGTTAGATGCAAACATCCTTTTGTGTAGGCAAGCAAATGCAAACAGAGAAGAAGAATACAAGTTAAAAACAAATGCCTAAAAAACCCTATGTAATCCTAGAGATCGAAGTACGTATATTACCTAGCCAAACAAAATGAAGCTTGTTGCCTCCCAATCAATTAGGGCTAGCTCTTTGTTTCTACTTCAAGTGCCGTCAGGGGCCATGTTCAGTGGAACAAATAGATTTACATCTACTTTTTTACGTTCAACATCCGAAGTCAATGTAAGTCCTTTGCTTGTGTTTGATCCATTAACAGTATCTCTATCTTTCTTAGTTGCACATTTACTGGATGCGATCAAATCACTTTATCCCATTTTTTCTCTCATCTTCAGTTGTGTTACTTGGCGATATACATTTTATATTTTTGTCTCTTCTAGTGTTACTCTTACATGTCCATCTTAAATTCTCATCTGAGTACTCTTTCTCTAAAAATGTGTTGTTTATTAGCCGCCCAAAATTCTATCTATTGGAATTTGACCCACATTGGTAAATTATCACCTCGAACATAGTATAGGGCAGCCTATCCCCTCATTGCTTATTGGTTTTGAGTTAGAAGCTATAACATGGTATCAGAGCTAGGTACCATATATGGGTAGGGTACGTTTTGGCCTGCACGCAGGTGCTGCTGAATGAGCACGCTACGTGTGAGGGAGGGTGTGAACCGAAGACTGGGTACCAAAGTAATATGAAGTATATAAGTGTGAGGGTGCCCTCACTTCAAAAATTAGCTTTTGGGGTTGACCTGGATGCTTTAACATGGTATCAAAGCTAGGTTTTTGGTGGCTCTTTTCCCCTTTGTTTGTGCCATAGTTGCACTTTGTTTCGTTGATATCCGTATGTTCCAGATCCTTTGTTTACCTCTCCATGTGCGAGTCATGGTCGCGCGTGCGGGGGTTGTTGGAATTTGTCCCACGTTGGTAAGTTATCACCTATAAAACTAGTATGAGCCTGAGCGGCCTATCTCTTCATTGCCAATTGGTTTTGAGTTGGAAGCTTTAACACTGTCTCCTATAGCATTGTTGGTCTTGGAGTTGTTTTATAGTTACTTGTCTTGTTACTTTGTTGGTAGTTGTCAATCACATACAATGCAAGAAGCACCGTTTGATACATCCCACTTTGCAAGGAAAAATAAAGGAGCGACAAAATTTAAAGTTGGTTCACGTTCAATGAAATATCTAAGGCGGTGGGGAAGTACCCCTACATTGCTGAAATTTTCCAATACCAGTCTCAAGAAAAAAAAAAAAATAGTGTAATTAGGAGTTCTCTCTCTCTCTCTCTCTCTCTCTCTCTCTCTCTCTCTCTCTCTCTATGCAATTTGATTGTGCAATGGTCTCCTCTAATCTCTAATTGGTTGCTTGCAGCAAATATACTCTTTTTTTTTTTTGGTTTTCAGTTATGTGTGTTTGTGTGACGACGGTTATTCGTTCGGTCTGGGGAATACGTAAGCCCCGTTTGGTTCGTTCAGTTATGGGACAGCTTGTCTTATCCCTGTGATTATCGGGCCGGATTCAGGTAGGTGAAAATTTTCCCGTATCGCTAGATCCACCCGGTTGCCATTCCTAAGATTGCTTTGCCTCCCTCATCGTAGGCATTTCTAAGGTCTTTTCATTAATAGTTTCACATCATAGATTTTCACCTTCCATTATTTTTGTTTGACCTACATTCCTTGATAACAGATTTTCATTTCTCTCTTGCAAGTTGGAGAGTTAGTAAATGTATAATTCTCCATCTTTGGTTTCTACTTTAGTGTAAAGATCGTCATAAACTTTCAACTTAGCATCTATTAACGGGCCATAATCTCTTTGCTATCTGAGTGTTAAGGAATTAACTTTGCCACTTAAGAAGTCATTCAATTCTTTTTGTTTTATATTTTTTCCTTTTGCTATCATTTTAGTTTTGTTTTCACTATGGCCCTAAAATACCTCCTATCTCACATTACAAGCTACTAAATTATTTCTGCATGTACAACCCTTTCACAGGACAAGGCCATAAGGAAAGAAGTAGGTGCTCTCAACACAGTAATCGACTGCATTGAATTGCACAGGCTTGAATCACAATACTCACCTGAGAACCGTAAGACATGTATTGAAGAGTTGTCAAGGCAGAGAAGTGTTGCACCAGCCCCTGCTGCCAAGGGTCAACTGCGAGAGGAAGCGAACAAGAGGAGTGCTATGCAATCTCTTGCCTCAGGGGCTCAGCTGCGAGAGCAGGATGGGATGAAACGTATTGCCCCCGACCTTGACCCTGACTCTAATACTCCACCTCGACAGCGTTCTGCTAAAAAAATTTGTCAGAGATCATGTAAGCATGGCTCACCCCTTTGAGTCGCCACAACAGCCTTATCAGCACCCACCTGGTGAATTTGCTGCAGAAACTGCACCTTATCTTATTACACACTATGCACATTATTCCCTTGGGGCCTCCAGTCCTGTTCCGACCACGCGTATGAGTCCTATACGATTGGAATAGGGATCTGGTCCTAGCAGGGGATTCCCACCATTCAGTTTGGTGGGGTTCCAAATCTGGTTCTGTTCCTAATTTCAATGCCAAACCATATACAGTAGCAGGAACACCTCATTATCCGTTGTCTTAGTGACTTCAAGTGGTAGAGGATTAGGTTCTGGGTTTAGGCTTCAAGCATGTCCATGATGTTAACTAACCTTCGTTGCAAATAGCGTAAGTTAGTCATTTAGTCTTTGACGATTGTATATTCTTCTCTTAGTTCCCACCTGTCGTTTATGATGGAAAGATACCATGCTCTGTGCAAGGATAACAAAAAATACAATGATCTGGCCAGAAAAAGTAAATAACTGCCGTCGTCTTCTTTTTCTTTCTTCTTTGTATATCCTTTTGTTTTTCCCTCTCATTTGTGGTGTGCATCTCTTTTGTCCCTGCTTATGCGTAAAATGCTATAATAGCTCCCTGTGGTATTTCCAGGGGTTTATTGAGATATCGTTTTTTTGTGTCAAATTTAAGGATTTGGTTTAGTATTAAAGCTCATGAAGGGAGATGGTAAGAGGTTGAGCATTTCCAACTCACTCAAGTACTTCTGTTTTTCAAGTATTTCGAAGACTGAAGTTCACAAAAACAGCTCCAACCCACACATTAAAAGAGTACCAAAATTGAAGAGTCTCTCTTGAAATATAGTCAATTGAACTTCACTCGACAAAAGATTCCACCAGCTACAATTAAGCAATTTAATTTTATTAGCCATTGAAGTACTTTATGCAGATAAAATTAAATAAATGGTAAAAACTAAATTTCTTTTATATCCCTTCGATTTTGACCAAAAAATTATTTTGGTCCTTTTTTCAATTTCGGCATAAAAATATTTTAACTTTCTAATTTTTTTCAATGTCATCCTTTAGAAGGAATCTGTTTTCTTTGAGTCCTGCTATAAGGATCAACGGCCGCACCGAGCCGTCTCCGGCCACCGGACGGCCGATCCAAGCTGTCCAAAAATTCTTAACTTTGAGTCTTGCTAAAGGGATCGACGGCCACGCCGGGCCGGGCCGTCTCCGACTACCGGACGGCTGATCCGAGCTGTCCAAAAATTTTAAAAAAAAAAACGACAAGGGGGCCTATGTGGGAAATCAATGGCATTCAATACGTGTAGGGTGTTTGATCCAAACACTCTATTTTTCGTATATATATGTATATACCCCTAAAGAATGACATTGAAAAAAAATTGGAAAGTTGAAGTATTTTTATGCCGAAATTGAAAGGTGAAGGACCAAAATGAATTTTTGTCAAAATCGAAGGGATATAAAAGAAATTTTCTCCTAAAAGTTTAAAGAGTGGGCTGAAGTCACAAATTAACAATAAAGAAAAATGAGTCTAATAAAATGCACAGCCAATAGCCCTGCCTTCAGCATACCCCTCCGACGGTTAAGGAAACGACTTTGGGCATGGTCAGCTCCCGTAGTGTGATGGGCGGTATGTACAAGATCCGGAAATGAATTCACCGCCGTATGATTGACCGGCAATTACTAGCGATTCCGGAATATATTTGGTGACAAAAATTGATGAGTGGATTGGAGATGCTCTAACCATGCTAGAACATGAGCAATGTGGGACATATGGCAGGTCTTGATGCAATCATGCAACACATTTTCAGGCCTACGCAGCACAATTCCAAGCTCGAATCAGTATTGTTCTCGGCCTATAAATACAATAAACCACGTGGAAAAAAAGGTTCCCACACCTAGAGTTCAGCACTTCAATTATCTTTTTGAGGCAACACTAATGCACAAAATATGATATATGGGTGTTTACACTCATTTTTGGAATCAAATCTTGGATCAGTACTGGAGGATCATTTAATTAGATACTGTATTAAAAAAAATTGGGTCAATATTTATAAGTTTCACAGGCTAAAAATTAATGGGCAGCATAAATTTTGTGATTTGGAGCATGGATTGTTGTTTTAATAATTTAAAAAAGAAAGTGGCAAGCTTATTGACAAGGATATACCCCACGTTCAGTGGGTTTCCAATTCAACTGCTACCCATGATCTACTATTGCTATAGAAGGGCCTGCTTTTAACAAGAAGAACAAGCCCATTAACAGCCTCAACAGCTGTGGAACTAGCATGGGTCTATAAATAGGAGTTTGAACTGATTATTAGGGGATTCAACACCAATCAAGCCCATCACTTATCAACACACAAACTTTCCAACAAAGTCTGCTTCTATCTTTTACATTCAATATACACTAAGCACCCTGTACTTTTTTTTTAACCTTTGGTCCAGCACCTTTTCATTTTCCCTGTAACCATCAACTTCGTTAACCGTTAATGGAGTTGGATTAGTTTCTTCACTCTTGTTTAAAAGTCATATAAGGGCTCTTGGCCCTTCAATGTTGGACGTCGACAAATCCTGATATGCCCGCATTCGCACCCCGCCTTGAGGATTTTCGCCTGGCGCAAAAAGTGCTAAACAATTAGTATAAATAACGCAGTCAAATAAACACAACCTACTTTCCAAAAAGATTGTCTATTACACAAAATGACAATGAATATAATTTTATAGCTAACATTATTTTACAGTTTCATATTTCAAGCCAATATTAATCTATTTTGAAACAAATTGTGTGAAAAAATTACGACGGACCTTTTTTAAAATATGTTCTCTTGAAAATGATATGACTGAGATTATTATTATTATTTTTTTATCAAAGTCTTAGATTCGAAGGAAGATTGTTCTAGTACATGAACCGATCTTTCTTTCCTTTATCTTTTATTTGTTCAGACCTCCCAAAATCCTTCCACCTACCCCAGTTGAAGATCAGGTAGCTCAATTGCATGTGGAAGGGTGTCCACAATGTCACCAACTTGGGCAGATGTACATATAGGGTTAGAATTGTGTCAATTTCTCGGGAATTAGGACCACTCATTGTAGGGACCTGCTTGGTGCTTTCTACAGTAGTTTCTTTTCTTCTCTTTTTTATAACCCGATGTCCGGGACAATTTGTGTGCACCTCGTCTAATTTTGGAACCCTGAAGTTAACAACCAAGCTGGCAAACCCTCCGGTGGCCTCAATATTTGAAATATTTGACCTTTGTGGGTTTTAGACATGCATTTGCTTTCTTATGCCCATTTGGCCCAACCCTGCGGGTTTTTAATGTACAATTTAAACACCATGTATTCTCAAAAAAGAAAAAAACACGTAGCCGTTTAGAGTAGGGAATGTCCTATTGTGAGACGGAAGCCAATTTCTTTTCTTCTTCTTTTTTATAACGTGATTTCTGGCCAACTTGGCAAACCCTTCAGTGGGTACGTTATTGTACCGTTTTGTTATGGTATGGTATCTTATGGATGTTGCCATACGGTATTATACCGTTTTGGTTTGGTATGGTACCGTACGGATGTTGTCGTACGGTATTGTACCGTTTTGGTGTGATATGGTACCGTGTGGATGTTGTCGTACCGTGTGGATGTTGTCGTACGATATTGTACAGTTTTAGTATGATATGGTATCGTATGGATGTTGTCGTACGTCCTAATATTTGGAATATTTGATCTTTGTGGGTTTCAGACATGCATTTGCTTTCTTATGCTCATTTGACCAAACCATTGGGGTTTTTAATGTACAATATAAACACTATAAACCTTGTTCATTTTGGATTTCGAGGGAAGTTTTTTAGAGTAATGAGTAGAAAGAGATAGAGAGGAAAAAAATTATTGGAGACCGTGCGCAGAAATTTTAAATACCCAAAACGAACAAGTCCAATTCTCAAAAAAAAAACCACACATATAGCGGTTGGAGTAGAAATGGCCTTGTGTGAGATAGAGAAGTTGTTACACCCCTAGTGGGTGGGTGCCTTCATCTTTGGTAAGACTCGGTTTCTTGCTGGTGGCAATGGGGTGTGGAGGTAAACACTTATACCCACTTATACTTAGGTAGTGCTGTGATAATGATCTGTTCTCTTGGACAGTAGCTATGGCTCGAACTGAACATTTCACAGCGGGTAGGGAACCCCAATGATCACGCCAAATGGAGGCTCCCAAGTCCCACCCTTTTCTGATAAAAAATAAATAAAAATTAGAGAAGTGGCTGTCGTGGGGAAGTACTCGTTGCCGGGTCTGATTTTGAAAATGGACCCCACATCTTCAACTCATCCTATTTTCCAGGATTGATCAATAACATGCATAGCAATGATTCGGGTCAGTTCACGTTCAGTTTGGTCCAATTTTATTTTATTTTTAAATTTTTGGGCCATGTAGGGGCCACCATCATGATCCGAACAGTTCATTTTATAGAGCTCAACGAAACAAATAATCATACCAAAACTCGTCTTGATCGAATTTGCATTGGTCCCTGATCGGAGAAGAGATTTTATGTAAAAATGGTTCCACTGGATAAGAACCCAATTGTTGCAAGTTAATGTGCTTCGATCAGGAATCAATACAACTCAGGTCAAGACAATTTTTGGCATGGTTTCTTGTTTCGCCGAGATTTACAACATGAGCGGTTCGGATCATGACGGTGGACCTTAAATGGCCCAAAAATAGAAAGAAAAAAATTGGACCAAACTGGACCCTAACAAACTGCACGTGAACGGACACCGATTGATTAGCCTTTACTTCACTGTCTTTTCCAAAGAATCGTAAGCCAATTGCTCTAGTACTTCTCCGATTGGAACGAGGCGGCCTCCTTCGGGTTGTTTATATATATCTGAGGTGAATATCGTGTCAGCTCTTATCGTGTTTGACATTGTTTAATTTTGAATTTTGTACTATCTCCCCGTTCTAATTTAATTTTTTTTTTTTAAGTTTGTGTCACTTTTCAATTGATTATAGGGTAAACTATAGTTAACCCCCTCTAACTAAGCATCTCATGTACTTTGCCTCCTCTAACTTTTTTTTTAGCACTCAACCCCCTCTAATTAACTGAAATTTAAATGGTCATAACTTCAAACAGTCATAACTTCTTCGTCCGAAATAAAAAACATGCAAATTATATATCGATTTCGAGGTCTTAAAGTCAGCTTTCTAATGACACCAAAATCACATCACAATTCAAAGCACATAGAAAGTTATGATCAAAAAAGTAAGGGCTGGTAGACAGAAAGACCGTTTTGATCATAACTTTTTGTGTGGTTTAAATCGTGATATGATTTTGGTGTCATTAGAAAGCTGACTTCAAGACCTCGAAATCGATATATAATTTGCATGTGTTCGATTTCGGATGAAGAAGTTATAACCGTTTGAAGTTATGACCGTTTGAATTTCAGTTAGTTAAAGAGGGTTGAGTGCCAAAAAAAAAAAGTTAGAGGGAGCAAAGTGCACACGAGGCTTAGTTAGAGGGAGTTAACTATAGTTTACCATTAATTATATCTTGTAATTTATAATATTTTAGGTAATTTTAAAAATATTGTATTATAAAACAAATCGAGATCTATCAAACAAGATTCAGTATGTTATCGAGGACTGTGGATTTCGAGTTCCGAATGATTCACCGGCAAGGGCGATAATTGTTTGTGCCGGACAATCAAAGGAGAGGCTTTGATGAAAGAGAGATGGGGCGGTGACTACTGGGTTTTTTTTTTTATCATCAAAATAGAAGCTGATTGCTAGGAAGAAAAACAAATTGATGGCATTTTTGTAATATATTTCTAAGAGTGTGAGTGTTTTTTTAAGATAGTTAGAAAGCACACATAAGCCCTTAGATCAAATAAATCCTAGTCATTCTAACAACTTGTCCCCATACCCTTTTGTTTTATACTCCAATAGAGATGATCCTAACGCAAACCTGACTTGTTTAAAATGGTGTGGTTGACGATATTAAGACCTTCATATTTTCTATACAAAGTGCACATAAAGTTTTACACATAGCAATCGATCTATATATATACCTGAACAATTTGTTTACCCATAACAACTTGAACGCATTACAATACTATCGTAATCATTTCAATTTATAACACTAATAATAGCCAAATCTGGGCATATGGTTCGCATTACTGTATCGCGTCATGTCTTGTTGTGTTGTTTTGGATTAATTAACGAATCTAAACAACAAATAAAATGACATATCAGTATCCGTATCCGCACTGGCGGAGGGACATAAATACAAGAGTTGGCAACCGGCTCCACTGGTTGCCAAATTTTCATAGAAATACGTATAATTTTTATCCTATTTTTACTAATTTGACACCATTTTAAAATTTATTTTTGCCCCAGTTCATATAAGGGTTCTGTACTTATGAAAAAAAAGTTAAAATAGAATCTCTACCCATAAAATTCTCAAACGTGGCGCTAGTTTGTTCGTTTCTCAAAACAAATCAAGGGTTTCGTTTATGAATTATAAATAGTTCAAATTTTCAATCTCACTTATCGAAAATTCTAGTTCCGTCAATGCATATCCGTATTCCTCCAGTTTAATATTTTTGTCGTCGCGTCGCGTCATGTCATATTCATGCTCGTATCTACTAAAGGCATTGTTCAAAATGTTCTTCTTTCCTTGTGTGAGGTTCGGATAACACGTATCATGATCATGTCCACAATTCTCACCCATTACTTGGAAGTTGGAACCCGCCCCGAAAGAAGACAAGTGTTGGGGTTTGGTGGGATTGAGGTTTGGTAAGAGAGACAATCAAACAAAAGATTGGAAGAGTCAAAAGCACTCATCTATGTGTACTTTGTTTCATTTTCAAGGAGCTAGGTGGAATACCAACATCAAACATCACTTGATGGAAGGAAATTCGGAAATTTTTGTCATTCTCAAAAAAAAAAAAAAGAATTTGGAAACTTAGGTAAGGGACGAAATTTAAGTGTGGCTAAAGCGTAGAGAATTGTGGGTGTTTTCAGTAGTGAAAAATTTATAGTTTTTTAATTGTGGGTGTTTGAGATAGTGAATAAATTGTTAAAAAATATCAAATTATTAATGCGTTTGTGAGTAAAGTTATTGTTGCAAATAATGGTCATATATGTGTATATATCTAACTGTATGCATAACTAAGTGACTTGTTTTGTTCTTTTTATTACAAAAACTATATTGCAGTTTTACAAATTAAAAAATTCATGATTCTGGGTTCAGCTCTGTTTGAGCTCTGTTCTCTGTGGGGCACACCTTCCGTTAGTTTGGAAGGAAAACATAACGGTAGCACATTAGTCCAAAACCATGAGGAGGTAAATTATTCATTTCAAAATGTCAGAGAGGTAATGTGCCATAAGCCTAAACCATAGGGAGGTAATTTATACTTCGCCCAAAACAAAATTTCCGGAAATGGTTTTCTACTATATATAGGAAAAATTACATTAAAATAGAGATTTCTGGACAAACTTGTATTATATCACATTGCCATCCAGAAGGGAAAGCTAACTTTTGGGCATTGATTTTTTATTCTTACGGTAATAAGATTTTTATGGGAAATAATATTCATTATGTAGTGCATGACATTGGTAACACAATATTGTATATGTCAGGTAGAGGTGAGCATAAATCGAATTGGTTCAGACTTATAGTAAACCGAGGACCAAGCTAATACTCGTGGATTAAAAATTTCGAGAACGAGACTAAATCATGTAATTCATAGATTTGAACCATTCTTAACCTATAGACAACGGTTGGGTTCTGATTTGAAAACATGGTTCACTTTATTTAAAAAAACAAAAAATCAACCAAATCCATTGAATTTCATAGCCTAATGTCAAGTTTATGTACGATGAGAAATGAATGATTATGGAAGGTGATATTTTATTTCGGATTACCAAGGATAAATTGTGTTTGTATTAGTATGAATACGGATTGGATCAGTTCGGAATCGGAACCATCAACCTAAATCTGCATCCAAACCGAACCATTTGGCTTGGTTCTCTATTTTTTTAGACCGTTACCAAACCAAACCACTAAACTAAAAAAAAAAAAAAAAAAAGATTGATCAACTTGTTGGTGATGGCTGCTGTTGACCACTGGCCCAATAATTTCTTGGAATTTAATCACATGACCCAAAATGTCTAAGTTCAAGTTACTAGTACTCCGTAGTTGTTTCTATGGTTTCTTATATTCCAAAGATCACTAATGTTGACTTTCGCTGTGAGATGGGGTATCAAAGTCTCCCCACCTTTTCGATCTTGCACTATCATAAAGAGTTGAACACTGGAGTCGCCACGATATTTCATAGGATTTTTCCCTGGAAACCAAAATCAACATGATATTTCATGGGTCTTCTTTCTAGCACGAGTCCACACGATTGTGTACCCGACTTGCTCTTGCTCTGATAATATTTGTAATGCTCCATGTAGACCATTGATCCAATAACTTGTTGAAACCTAATCAAAAGACTCAAAATGCTTAAGCCTAAATTACTGATAGTAGCTTACATTTCTCTTATATACTTGTTTACATCCTGAAAAGTGCCACCCGATGAAAAAATTCCACGTGATCCCGAACGGTACGGTGGCTATATGGAACCTGTCCCAAATCGAGTATCAATTACAGAGGATTGCGGGAATTAAGGGAAACACTATTTTAATGACAAACGGTGTCGTTTTAGGGTGAACCGGTGTCGTTTGAGTAATGTTTAAACGATGATTTGGGAGGTTATTGGATCTAATCGTTGATTTGGACATTATAATCATCGAACGATATCCTCACTGCCCTGTTTCATAACTGAAATTAAATGCAATTGCAGGGAATCATTTGGGAAGCCAGACGTGTTGCATTAATTCACGTTGCTTGAAAATAGGAATCACGATCCAGGGAGTGGCCATGAACACCATGATCGAAGCGTGCAGGGGAAGAAGGAATTCTGGAAATATCAATGTAACCGTTCAAGAGCCCCTTCAACCGTTTTATGTGGCCAACGTGGGCATCGATTGAAGACGTGGAGATCGAAGGCAGACCCCGTGTCTATAAATAAAGAAGTAAAGCGAAGAGAGAAGCCCCCACAAAAAATTCATATCATCTGACAACTCATACAAAATGATTGCTCAGAGATCTATCTTAGATTAGTTTTAGTTTAAAGTAGGATCTTTTTGTAAGTTGAAGGCTTATTTGCATGTAAGATTGCTTTTGATTAAATTCAAGTTCTCTTATTTTCTTGTAAGTTTTTTCTTACCAAAAAATAGTCGTTTGTAAGTCCGCTTTTGATTAAATTCAGTGTGCTTATTTTCTGCATTATTCTTAGTAGAGTCTTAAGAGTGTTTGCATACAAATTTACCTTTGATTAAATTTAGGTTTGTTTGTGTTCAATCATCTTTTCTGATTCGAAGCGCGTCAATCTTTTATTTGGTTGATACCTTAAGGAAAAATCCTCTTAGTTGAGGTAATCGAACGGATAACACAATTGCCTGATTGAGATTAGTTATTTCAAATCAATTTGGAAAGAGTAATTTCATCTTTGGAGTTATTTCTTTTCTGGCACGCCCGCACACAATCATTTGCCATTTGATTGAGCTAATTCAGCCCAAAACAATACTCCCTCCGTCCATTTTTTAATGTTCAGTATTTCATTTTGGGCTGTCCCTTAATAAGTGTCCATTTTATAAAGTTAAGGGATAAAAGTTTGTACATTTTCCATTTTGCCCCTAAAAGTAGATTCTATTTTGAAAAGCTCGTGAGTAAAAGTGTAATGATGATGTCTCTATAGAGGGTAAGAATGGAAAGTGGAGATAAAAATTAATGTGAAAGGTGTAATAATGATATTTTCTTAATAAATTGGAATTACGAAGCGGGACACTTAAAAAGGGACGAAAGGAGTACTACCCAATATCACCCAAGTAAAATTATCGATGTGAGATGGAATGTCACAGAAGGAGCAAACCACAAATGGTAAGAAAACTGATGGCCCTACAACCCGATATTAAGAAAACTGATGGCCCTACAACTCGATATGAAGAAAACTGATAGAATGACTTATAGAATTAGGAGACCAAACATTCAAAATGCAAAAATGAGAAACTGAAAATGCAATAATGAAGATGCCAAACAGGCCCCTAAAAGGGCTTGGTAGCTGAACTCGAGATTAATGACTTTTTTTTACTAAAAAGTTGTTATTTTTCAAAATATTTAGGTAAAAGTTTTCTTTTTTTTCGGCTAGTCGAGAAGAATCAATAATCCACAAAAGTTTGACGCAAAACTTACAATCGCAAAAAATATTACTTAAAAGAAAAGGCGGGTGATTTTGTCACTCCATTTTTTGTTAACTCCACTCCTCTGCAAATGTATTTTTGCACCAAAAAAAAATTTACAGGTGAGTGATATTAAAAAAAAAAAAGAATGACAAAATCATTTTCTAAAAACAAAAATGCTTAACAGAACGGAATCTTACTTTAATCTGGATAGTTACTTTATTTTGTTTTCGTTGTACTTTTTGACGCGGGTAATATATCCAATAGAAAACAGAACTACCAACCCCCGCCACTTCCTTTAAAGTACCTTTTTTAAAAAAATCTGATCTGTAAAGTACCTACCCGGGCCGGGGGAGTGTGCTGCACAGCTATGTGCTGTGCAGCGTGCTGTGTGGCTGTTGACACTATCTTGCCAGCATCAGCCCGACGATCGGAGACGTCCACTGCGTAGAGCTCGTCGAGTACTATAAGTGTACCAAAAATCAACTAGATTAAATATCGTTAAGTGCCTCATCGGAACACATATAATTCCAAAAGAATGGATTCAGTGGTTTTGATCCAGTGTTTTGTATCCATTAGGATTCATTTTTTTTCTAAGATATATGTATTCCGATAAAGTACTTAACGATATTTGATCGGATTGATTTTTGGTACACTTGTAGTACTCGACGAGCTCTACGCAGTGGATGTCTCTGATCGTTGGGCATGCTGCACAGCACGTAGCTGTGCAGCACACTCCTCCGGCCGTATAAGCTACCTTGACTTTTTATTTATACTAAGCCAAATTGTTCATTGGATAATCTCAAGGAAGGGCCCTCTCCGGTTTAGATTTTAAGGGAAGATTTTGAGAGTATTAATTAAGTGATATAGATAAAGAAAAGTCATTGGAGATGGTGTCCAAGGCCGTCCTAAGGTTTCTGAAACTTTTAGATATTAAGTATAAAGTATCAACTCCTTCAAAGGTCCATCTAGAGTTTTTATTAGCACCTTAAGAATGACTTAAGATTAGTCAGGATGTACGTAAACTCACACGATAGCTATCTAAAACAAAAATGATACTCACATAACTATTCAAATACAAGACCAAATATAATCTCTTACATACATATGGGCTCTACGCATATTACTCTGTGTGGGCCCCCATATGTATATGAGAGGTTGTGTAAATTATTGCATTTGGAGAGTAGCATTGTTGGTTGCAAGGCTGGATATTTTGTTTTTGTCATACTTTCTGATGCCGGCACCAACCGCTACTTTCTTCAATTACCTAATCTTCCCTTTTTTTCCTCCCAACTTCTTACACTATATATATATCCTCATATATATATATATGTGTGTGTGTGTATATATATATGGGTGCCTGTTCATGAGTGATTCATAAGTGTTCATTTCCTCCTTCCATCGGCATTCCTTGGTTTTTCTGAGTTCTTCTCAAATCAAAGCTCAAATTAGACCTTCTAACCGGCACTCCAATGCTATATATGCAATTTTTTCCTCCTACTGATACACACACAAAATACCCACAAAAATTTCGCAATTTTTTTTCAGCATTCTTTCTTGAATTCTCTTCCCAATCTTCAATTCACATCCTCCCCTATTTAATCTGTATCCATAACCTCTCACAGCAATAATAAATTAAGCTTGTTCTTTTATTTTCTTGTTCGTTCAATACACTTCAATTCTTATTGGTTTCTTGGGGGAGAAATGGGTAGTGTTGGGGTGTTGACAAACTCAGCATTGGTTTGTGCTCCTTTAATGAGTCAATCCGTCGAGCAGATGGTGAGTGACATGCATGAGGCAAAGGCACAAGGGGCAGATGTAGTTGAGATCAGGCTTGATTGTGTAAGGGACTTCAGGCCTCCTCAAGACCTCGAATTCCTCCTCAAGAACAAGCCACTCCCAGTTGTCATCGTGTACCGGTACTAAATTTAATTCTTCTGCCTTTTTTTCCTTTTTGTTATATTTGGAACACTTCTTAGAGCAATTGCATTGCTTCCTATGTATGGCAAGATTTTCAGTCGTTTCGATAGAATGGCAAAACTGGTGCCGCACCCATAAATGCATTTCCCTGTCAAATTTGGCAAATGCCAAAAATTCTGCCGTATATGGCAGACAATTTGGCAAAATTCCATTTTGTGAATTGATCTGGGAGGGGTGCAGCACATGGCAACGACAAAGGCAAAACATCGGTGCAGCACCATTCCCATTTTTTGGCAAAATGACACTAATCATTGCCAGGCAAATTTGGCTTTACGGGTGCGGATGCTTCAAGTGCTTTGGAGTTGTAAGTTTTTGCAAGATTCGATCCCGTTTTAGTAGCGTGAGCATTCGATTTTCTACTATTTAAAGGAGTATGAAATAGGTGTAAAGTCAAAAACTCAAATAGAAAGATGGAATCTTCTTTAATGAGGACGGGCCTCGCCTCAGTCCAGTTCACTATCCTCCAGTTTGCTCAAGTTTTTACCCTGGCCCACAATGGTAATTTAAACTTGAGTATTGCAGAAGAGTATGTTCTTGCAAAAAAATTAGGTTAATCGGACGTCCATAGCAGTATCGGTAATTTCACATTTGTGAAAGGTAATTTGAACGGTTAATGTGATTCCCAAACTCTTACCTTCTATTTTGTCGTCCTCAAATTTGAAGTGTTGATACAGCTATCGATATCAAAACGAGCCATTTTTTTCATAGAGATACTTTTTGCAAGACCTATGATATTTACGGTTTAGATAACTATTGTTGGTTCAGGATGGGCCCACAACGGCTCAAAATTGGACCAAACTGGAGGATAGTGGATTGTACGGGAGCTTGGTTCAATGGGGATTGCTTAATTCTAGCCCTCCTTCTAATTGGAACATGTGACAAAATTTTGTCCATGCACACTAAATGGTTATGGAGGACCACATGCTTCTCATAGCAGCTATGTTTACACAGCCTTTTGAATTGTGCTAGGTACCTATACGTGTCGCACACTAGATGCCAGGGTAATGATACGTGGTTGAAGTCCGACTGAAGTTGTTGGAATCTCTCTCTTGGAATTCGAGGTTTCCATATAGCTCTGCACAAGACTCTCATACTGTCCATGGAATAGCCTATTGCACCTTGTAAAGACCATTTAGCCTGAAAAAATGAAAGAGTATACCAAGAAATATGCATATTATTGCCATGTTCACATGTGCTTGGACATACGACTTGGATGAAATACAGCTCTTAGACATAGATATGCACCCGACACCCATACTTGGGTCCCTGTAATGCTGTTTAACAGGTAATTTAACAGCCAAAATGTATTGAAGATGAACAACAAACTAATTAGAAAAGAAAAAGAGCTATATAGTTTATCATAGGCTATAGTTCCCGAGGGAAGAACCCTAGTTTTACCAATTAGTCTTTCCAACTTCAGTATATGAAGGAATAATTTTTTGAACCTTCATAGAATGTCTTTCGTATAATAGATATCTTATGAACACATATAAGCCACTGTTCATAGTTGATACGATAAGGATGCCCTTACGTGACCTGGAAAAATTAGTGTGATTTGTATCGATTGGCTTCTTTTCAGTAAATAGCTCCAACAAAGCAAATCATTACGTATCAGCTATCATTTGAAGATTCGAAGAAGGACTATGAGTCTCCCTTTCAATCTCTATGCAATATCATCTCAACATATCAGTCAACTTATGTCCTGCTTTGTCTATCCTCGATTTTGGAGGTCTAGATCCTTCTGTTAGCTGTGGTTTTCTACTACCACGTGTTCATGTACCACATTGTATCATTTGTATGCCATGGCCAATGTGTCATGCAACTGAAGTATTGCAATTCTTTGTGGTTATGAGAACCATCACTTTTACAGAAACTTCTAAATTTGGAGATGATAGGCAAAATAATGTAGGTGAGAAAGGTAAAGGCGAGGCAAAAATTAGAGTACTTTTTTTTCTTGGATCTGCAGAAAAGCAGATTTGGTTTTAGCACAAAAGCATATGTGTTTCTTGTAATTTGTTTTCAGTATTACAATGGTGTCTGAGTGAGACCATTGCTTCTAATCCTGTTATGAATAGTCAATCACCGAGACTCACTTTATCATTCCATTACAAAACTAGATAGGCATCGTGGTACACAGTTTGAAATCTCATCTCCTAACGAGGCAAACTTTATTCAATGTAGTCATTCATTAAATTTTTGCTAGGCCAAAATGGGAAGGTGGTCAGTATGATGGTGATGAAAACATGCGGTTGGAGACCCTTCATTTAGCTAAGCAACTGGGAGCGGATTATGTCGATTTGGAGCTCAAGGTATTTATTTGGACATTAAATCTTGTGTAGAAAATGTATTATGCACTACTTAGTTGTGCATAGGATATTAAATTTGTTTAGATCTTGTCAAGTTATTCAGATTTTTAGATTCTGTTCCAACATGTTCACAGAGCAACTTGAGCAAATTGCAATCTAATGTGTTTCCGTGCAATCTGATGGGCACAGTGTATTGTACCTATGATACTCATTTCCTGAAGTTGAAGTATAGGAAATGCATGCACTACTGCACTTTAAAGGGTGTCATTCGGTAGAATCGGTACATTTCCTTTTTTGTTACACCTTATAAAATCGGAATGAATTCTTTGCTTCATGCATCACTAGCATTATTTTTCCAATTATATGTTGATAATTTATGCTTGGAAAGCAGTCAGCAGTATGAAAAATTCAAAAATTTAAACGTCAGGTGCATAGGGGAATGTTGTATTTTCCTAATTTGAAATCTGGTGCTCACTTTGGGGCAGACCACAACTATATTGTAGGAACAATTTGCAAACATGTAGAATGATGTTTGGTTATAATTCAACTCCTACAGTTGTGTACTGTCGAGTTTTTTGTTCTGTTTCTGAGCATGCTTCAGCTAAAATTATTTTTATTGGCAATTTGGCTAAGAAGCACATACACTTCTAAAAGCTGGTCTGACATGTTTATAAACCGACACGATGCAACACTCATCAGATACTTCGAGACACCTATCAGACGCACGTCAGAACATCCCATACTATGTTTTGAAGTTTTGGAAACTCTAATACCTTCAGACACTTGGCAAACGATTGTCAAATCCTTCGACACACGTCAAACACATTGTGACTTAACTTGGAAATTACGTAGTCCCATATCAGCTAAGTACTTAGCTTTAATAAAACTATATATTTGGCGCATGTCCTGTATATTTTAAATGGTAATGCATCACCATGTGCATGCTGTGTCCAACCGTGTTTCTTGTCTGCTTAGCTATTTTGGCCATACATCAATCATTCTCTTTTGAAACCTCAATTTTGATTGTCCAATTCTACCCCTGATCCATGAAAACTGGAAGTGATGGAACAGATGGGAGTGAAGGTTTTAATCCTCATTGTGGTTGAATTTAGGAAAATTCAACTTTCAACATTGGTTCTTCGTGTTGGTAAGAATTACATGCAAAACTGTAACCTAGCTTTGTTTTAAATTCTAGAAAGGGCTATTAACCAAACACCATGGTCGCTTCTGAGTGTGCATGCTCTCGCGAAATGTCACTCTCATAACATGTCCGACATTTAAAAACACTCTGAATTCTAGTTATTGTTTTGTATTATTGTAGACACCCCAATTTGGCTTTGTAAATAACTAAGGAGTCTTGCTATAGGTACAGATGATAGGTACATATCATGCACATATGAGATTTGTGGGGCCCATCTCGGGTCCCACAGAGATGATTTGAACCACCTATTATTTTTAAAGTATTTTTTTATGAAACCCCGTAAAAAATCAGCTCAACCCGATATCAGTAAGGATTTTTCTTGAATTTGTAGGAGTGAAACTGAGCAGTTAAGTAGTTTCGCCCCTACAAATTCCGAAAAAATCCTTACTGATATCGGGTTGAGCTGATTTTTTACGGGGTTTCATAAAAAAATATTTTAAAAATAATGGGAGGTTTGAATCATCTTTGTGGGAACCAAGGTGGGCCCCACAAAATCCATATGTGCACGATATGTACATATTTATATGTACCCATAGTTTTTTTGATAACTAAGCGCCCACCCTGGGTGGATGCAATGATGAAGCTAGTTACCCAGGTTGCAAGGCAAGGTTCTGACAGAACCACGGATGGATGAGGATGATCCTGGGTATTAGGGATGTCTTAGGGAGCTTTGCAGAACTCTGAGAGAGGAGAGAACCCGTGGCCGTATTTTCTTTCCCGCAGCTGCGTGATCATTTTCCCACGTGCACCGCGGCCGTCACAATCGTTTAGTCTCAGTGATTTGTGAATCGGTCTACTTGTAACTAGACCTGGGTAACGGGTCGTGTCGAGTCGTGTTCGTGTCGTGTCAGTCGGGTTCGTGTCACAAATCACCTAACCTTAACCCGACCCATTTAGAATTCGTGTTTTTCGAGTCGTGTCATTTTCGTGTTTCGTGTCAAAAATGCTCGACCCTAACCCGTTAACTTCGTGTCCTGTTCGTGTCGTGTTATCGTGTCTATTGTCTAACTCTATATAGAATTATAGATATATCATATATTATGTATATATGTTCGTGAAAATGGGTGACACAGATTAGTAACCGTGTTGGTCGTGTCAATTTCGTGTGTCGCGTGTTCAACCCGAACCCGACCCATTTAGAATTCGTGTTCTCGAGTCGTGTCATTTTCGTGTTTCGTGTCAGAAATGTTCAACCCTAACCCACTAACGTCGTGTCCGGTTCGTGTCGTGTTATCGTGTCTCGTGTTTGTTGCCCAGCTCTACTTGTAACCCATTTTTTATGACTTAAACTTCCTTATATTTATGATTGGATTTCACCATGTTTTAGGCCTTTAAAAACCCTCTTCTCAATCCGTTTTAAAATTAGAGAGGTACGGGCATTTTACTAAAAGGACTTATGTTCCGACACCCTGAGGGTAAAATGGTCATATCTTTTAATGTACAAAGCTTTTGGAGTCCAAACTACTTGGGTTAGAAAATAGACTCGACAAGCATTCCAATAGTTCAAATCACATGCGAATTGGAGTTCAGGAGTGCCTAGAGTGAGCCCGCGAAGTTTGACCTGCTGAGCTGTCACCATCCCACAGCCGCGGTAACAAAGTGACGGCCGGTTCTATTGATCCTCTCCCTTCACCTATAAATAAGAGCCTCCTCCTCCATTCACTTTCACTCAGAAATTCATTGAGAGAACTCCACACTTCACACACATTTTGAGAGAGTTCTTGTGAGTTGTGAGATCACAATGAGAGAGAAATACGAGAGTTCTTGTGAGCACATATCCTTTGAGAGTACACAAACATACTCCCAAAATACTTTGGGAATCCATAAATCTAGCTGATATTCTGCTGGAATCCCGCCAAGCAACCGCCGATCAAACAACAATCAAGTTCTAGCTGAGGGACCCGAGGTGGTATGGCCTCGCAGTCACCCGGACTGTAAGCTTGATCTCCTTTCTTTCCCTTTAATCTATTTTATTTAGTTTCTGGAATTTTCTAGTGCACTTCATAAAACCACAGTCGGTTCTTCGAAGCCACGGCTGTGGGATCGTATTTTAACCGATTCACAGCCTACTCTTCAATAGCATGGCTGTGGCATAACCCTTAGCATTTTACACGGCTGCGTGTTCTTTATGGCAGCCGTGGGTTCTGTTTTCACATTTGAAATAGAACTTTCATATATTAATCCCTATTCCCTTCCCCGTTATGTTTTATCGCTTTCATCACTAAAAGAGGTTTAATTAAAATGTTAGTGCATTTGATTAATTAAAGATAAATGATTAAAAGCCCATATTTCAAAGAAGCAGAGGCTAACCATTTGGTTGGGCAAAGAGGGGTGCCTAACACCTTCGCTCTTCGTACCCCTAGCCCCCGAACTCACAGAATCTCTCTTTGTTTTCTTGGTTTCTCTAAAACCAAGTGGCAACTCCCAAACAATATAAGTGTGCCGCAATGGACACATCCAAAATAGGCACACCGCAACGGGTGTCCCGAAAGAGTGGGGTATCCACTATTATGTAGCGAGGCAATGTTTTCAGATATGTGAAAATCTAGATTCAGGTATCACTGAACCTTTCATTAAGGCATATAGGCAAACAAGTAAAAATCTCAATTCCATGAATACAAGAGTTGTTATTGCATTGACTATTCTCATCTTCTGAGTTGAATTCAGTAATGAGAGTTTTGATTCAGGTAGCTTCTGATCTAATTGGGGAACACAAACTGGATAAGCATAGAAGTAGCAAAATGATTGTATCATACTATGTCGATGGTAGTATTCCCTCAAAAGAAGATCTCAGCCAACTTGTTGCCCGCATGCAATCGACAGGAGCAGATATCATCAAACTTGTCTCCAACTCAAGTAGCATTACAGAACTCTCGAGAATTTTTCATTTGCTTTCACACTGTCAGGTACGAGAGTTACTTTTCCATTTAATTTCTTATAGAAATGAGCTAATATGATTATCAAGAGTAGACAATGGAACGGGATAGTATAATTTAGTTTGAGCTCCTTATTTTTGGTGTATCTGACTAGTCTTCTATGTTCAAATATCTGCAGATACCGCTGATTGGGTACTCTATAGGGGATAGGGGTCTAATTAGCCAATTATTGGGCCCAAAATTTGGTGGCCTTTTTGTCTACGGATCTGTTGAAGGAAATCCTGTGCCTGGTCTTCCAACTTTATCCAGCCTTCGACATGCTTACGGAATTGAGTACATAAATGCTGAGACTGTTGTTTTTGGGCTGATATCAAAACCAGTGGGCCACAGCAAAGGTCCCCTGCTTCATAATCCTAGCTTTAGACATGTGGGCTTCAATGGAATTTATGTCCCCATGCTTGTAGATGATCTCAAAGATTTTTTTACCATTTACTGTAGCCCAGACTTTGCAGGTTTCAGGTATGCCATACTTGAGGTAGAAATTCCTTCCTAAATTTAGCTAGTTAACTTTTTTCCGGTGTTGTTTCCTGATTTTGTGTTGGTTGGAGAAGAGTTGGGGTAGATTATTGTTGCAATTTTATAGGCATTGTATTTCTTCCGTAAGAAAGTGTATAGCTCCGACCATGGACAAGCGTGTGTAGTAGGCGTGGGTATGAATTTAAGCTTGTGGTTCATCTAATTCCCTAGTCCAAGATGTAGGGTGACTTTCTGGACCAACTATGTCCTTGAAGAACATGACAAGGGGTGTTTTGTATACAATCTCCGTTAACCAAATTCAAAGGGCATGTCCAAAGTAGATTGCAGACAAAATTGAAAAATTCTCAATAATTACTATGTGTCAAAGGTCCCACATGGGTATTTGGCCATGTAGTGGAGGCCATCTCGCAAAAAATATGCTTAAAGTTTCCACTTTTTCATTGATCATTTTATCTAAGTTAGCTTTCCGATGAGCTTTTCATTCTTGAAATTACATGTGCTACTCTTAGAGTTTTTCTATTCTAATACGTGTTTTCTGCTTTGGTTGTGTCGATTGCAGTATAGGAATTCCATACAAGGAAGCTGTAACAGAATTTTGCGATGAAGTCCATCCACTTGCTCAGGTCTACTCAATATTTCTTATGGATGTGTATGCTTTTTAGAATTGCTACTCCCAAACATGTTTAATTTGGCCATCATCTGTAACAATGAGTTTGTATTCCATCTCAAATAATTTTATCAGTAATGCTATATTATAAGCACCTTAAGTTGGTTGCATCTGAATTGGGGTTTGAAAATCTTGCCCAGCAACCCAAAGAAAAAAAGTGGGTTGAAATTCAGCTGAAATGTAATGAAGTTCAGCTGTCAATATGTGGTGGGAGCCTATGGGTTATCATTTCCTGGAGTAATGCATGGATGGAGTTTTAATTTTTCTCCTCCGTTGGAATTAAAAGCAACCATTTTTTCTGTTACCATATTTTGTATGTTTTGGATGTTTCCTATTTAGACTTGGCTATTATTCATGTTTCTTTGGTAGTCTACATTTCCTTGTAATGCATGTTTCCTTAGTTGATTTGGGTTTCTCGGTCACAGAGTGTTGAAGCCTATACAAAGGCATGCTAGAGCTACGTTTTGATAATACGAATGGAAGCTAGGTTCTTGCCAGTTTACTTGTGTAAACATGGTATTGGATCTAGGTCTTGGGTAGCCTAACCTCATGTGGTCAAGTCTCTGCCTGAATCAGTTCCCTCACCTCCTCAATTTATACCTCCACATGCTACCGGGCTACATGTGTGTGTGTTAGACTTTATCTGCTCACTTAAGCTACCCAATCTTGGTTAATATAATCTAGAGGCTACTCCACCTATTGCCAATTGGTTTTAGGTTGGAACTCTCCAAGAAATCTAACCTTTTTACCACTTTTACAATCAAGTAATGCTTTATGACTGATAATAGGATGTAATGTAGACTTGAAAGGAGCTGCATCATGTTCTCTTTTCCTTGCCAGCTCATGTTACATGAACTCAGTTACGAGGAATGGGTGCAGGTTGAAAGGAAGTGTCAAACTTTCCCATACTTAAATATTAAGATATTGGTATGTGTGCAATATTTATGTATGGATTCGGGAACATGTTGCAAACACTTATTTGTATTCTACGCCTTGTCATATACCTGAATAGTATGTTGTAATTTTGTTGAAATGAACTTGAAACCCAATGGGACCAAGGAAGAATGTAGGATTTCAATTTCTCATTCATGTGAAAGGTTAGAAATGTTTCTTTTTTCGCGAACGCAAGCTGCTGCTTCTTCATTGTAGGATCTAACTGTATAAGTCGGATACAAGTGTCAAACACATATCCCTCACCCTTACCTAAGTTTCAAGTGTCTAACTTTGATACTTACATACTCTTAGAAGAACTCCTGTAATGTGGCGGACCTAAGAAGCATGGCTACAACATTTATCAAAAAGTTTGGGCACGGATACGTACAGAATAGCTTATATTTAATTTATAAATCCTATATTCATAGAATAAAATCAATATTTCTATCAAAAGATGGATTATATTCGAGATCAAACAAAGGATGAACATGAATAATTTTGGTGTTACAAGTATATAAAACAACCATCATTAAATAAATATTCAAAAATAAGTATCCATGGCACCCCAACTTTAATGAAACAAAGTAATCACATACTTGGGCGTGTCCAACATTTGTCCAGAGCATGTCTGAGTGTTTCCATAGCTGATGCGTGTGCAATACTTAGTAGCAGAATCTACTATCAGAATCACAAATCTACCCCAGAAATTCGCTCCCAAGTCAAAATCTCCTAGAAACTTGCTGCTGTCAAGAAAGGAGCTCGCTCAAAACTAGTACTAGAACCTCTCAAGCATATGGATTGAAAAAGAAAAAAAAAAAGAGCTACCAAGTAAGAAAAATATGAAGCAACGATAAGATACTAAACATAATGAAGTCAAAATTGATCAATTAAGTACAATGTCTATTTGTATTTATAGATAAATATTTGCAGTTTACCACCACCAATTATTACTAATTAACATGTGAAGTAGGACTAGCACAAAAATAGTTCTTGTAGGTAATATTATATGTTTATATGCATATATGCGCTCCTATAAGTATAAATGCTTCCAACCTTAGATTCTTTTATATTCTCTAGCTCCCACTTCATGCAACTAAGGTCCACATGGAAGCTTGAGGCAGATTGACATGTCTGTGCTTCTTAGTAGCTATTTTCTACATGTAGACAGTACCTATATATTTTCTCTCCCAATCCACCATCACAATTCTACTATCTTTGTATGCAACAACCAATTCTATCGTTCCTGTTCCGCTGTAATATCAGTGGGGGTCAAGAGCTCAAACCCTAAACTCAATGACCATTACTATTTGCTATAGTGACCCCATAGTTGCAAATGCCATATGTATAATGTTGATATGATGCCAATGTAATCAGCGGTTGCATGCTTCATCAGTCTATAGGTGCTGTAAATACTATTATAAGGCGGCAGACTGACGGGAAGCTGATTGGCTACAACACAGATTGTGAGGCTTCTATAACTGCTATTGAGGATGCTCTAAAAGGTATCAACACTGACACTATAATTTCTATAACCAGTTACATTTTTTCTACGTGAACTAAGTTCATCATAACACTCAAAAACACGTTTTCTTGGAGGGTAGCACTTTCAGATATCTTCCGATGATATCTTATCTTGGAGGTGCGAGGTGCTTAAAGAAAAATTCACGCGCTAATGCTTGTTAATAAGTTTATGGTGTGCATTGTACCCTATCCAGTGTTAACCTTTGTATGTCTGATTGAGTACCTTGATTGGTTAGTTTGATAGAGAATTGACATTACTTATATCTGCCAGTATGGGGATGCACGAATGGGGAAGCAACTCTCCCATCTCCTCTCACTGGGAAAATGTTTGTTTTAGTTGGTGCTGGAGGAGCTGGAAGAGCACTAGCATTTGGTGCCAAAATTAGGGGAGCGCGGGTTGTCATATTTGACCTTGATTTTGGTATGTGATCTAAACCTTCTGTATTAAGTTTATCATAAAGTTAGCTTCTCTTTTATCCTAATATTTCAGCATTTTGTTCCAAGGCCCTCCTGTGGGACTCTCCAGTTTATCAGGTTGCCAATCACTTTGCAGCACATTTTAGCCTCAAGGATCATATGGTCTTTCCACTCTATTGTGTTTGGACTAATTGAACTTTCGGCTTTTTTTCCTGCCTTTCTTTGTCTTTAGTGAACTGGCTTTAGCTTTTGGTTAACATTTTAGGACATATTGAATTGCTAAAATGAGAAGTGATAGTAGAAAAATATGAAGGAAATTTGATAAAATTCAGAAAAAACAAAAATAAGCTAGAATAAAGTTTTGGCTTATTTTCATCATGAACTTCTTTTTTGGCTTTTGGTCATTTTTATTTTCTTCCAGAGTTCCTCTCATTGAGACAAACTTTTAACCCAAAGAGATGTGGTCCAGAACTAGAAAAATGGTCAGAAAAGACTTAAGCCAAAAAGAAAAGCCGCAAGAAAAGCTAGGCTTTGGATTTGCATGAATACTATTTCTCCCCTCCCACTTCTGTGAATATCTCATACATTGATGAGTTATGCCCGTGGTTGGCAACCAGATGAGCTAGAAGTATCCTTCTGAGAGAGGACCTAAACCCCCTCTGTCTAATCCAAATTGTTTTGTCTCGAAGACAGAGCAAAGTCTCTTGCCATGGCTGTATCAGGTGAAGCTCAGCCTTACCTTGACTTGCCAAATTTCCAGCCGGAGAAAGGTGCGATCCTTGCCAATGCAACACCTGTGGGAATGCATCCAAATAAGGACCGAATTCCGGTGGCTGAGGTTCCTCCATATTTTCATTCCAACATAACAACATTTGAGTTGGAAATCGTAAATAAGACTTTGGATTTCGTGTATAGGTCACCTTGGGCAATTACGAACTTGTCTTTGATGCTGTTTACACACCTAGAAAGACCACCCTATTAAAAGAAGCCGAGGCCGCTGGAGCTATCATTGTCAGTGGAGTCGAAATGTTCCTCCGTCAGGCCATTAGCCAGTTCAAACTCTTCACTGGTGGAGAAGGTACCTCCAGTTTATTTCTCTTTTTCTCCTTCTTGGGTTTTCTTTGGCTGCATTTTTATCAGGACTTAAAAAGGTTTGTTGACGGAAAAAATATTTAAGCAAATTTCCTTTGCAAAGTGAAGATAGGCTTCCTTCAGTTTTTTTTTTCCCTCAATTATTCTTTCTTTGAACCAAACACACCATTAGCGAGGCCACCCATACAGATGGGTTTGCAATTTAATCCATCAGTTTGTTGGAATTTCCAGATAATATTGACGGTTTGAACGTTTAGTTTAGTCATGATCACCTAGCTTAGCGAAGTAGCATTGCATATGTGTGTCATTCCATGAACCAATATTCGTGTTTTTGTCGAAACACTTCTTGGTAAACATACACATAAGTAATGTTCTGCGAGTATACGCGTTCATATTAGAGACCTTCCAGGTGGTTGTATGCAACAACATATTTACAGTCTGCTATGTTGGAGTAATAAAAAGGGGGGAGGAACCTAATAGAGTAACATGCCAAGATAATACTCAATTTTTAGATTGATTTACGGTTAATGCTGTCAATGCATGTGTAATTGTTCCGGGCTTTATTGAAGCAAGTTAAAACATTACAGTATTTCATAAGTTTGTAACTTTGCCTGCGGCATTACCATCACCGTAACAACATTTGGATGAAGTTACTTCTAAAGCCAGATCTCTTTTATAACACTAACTGAGATGCCCTTTTGGTGCGAGGACTTGTTTTTCAAATTTTCTATCTCATCAAAACAATCTGATTTGCTTTCTTGTTCTGTCTTGCAGCGCCTAGAGAATTCATGAGTGACATTGTTCTAGCAAAGTTCTGATGCATCTCATTCGTCGGTCTGGCATAGGATAATTAAGTTAAAAGTTAAACCACAATAGGTATGCCATTGATCGAGCGTGCAACAGTGAAACTAATTAACTAAGATGTGAAGGTGGTCAAATTGGAAAAAAATATTCTTTGGGGAAAGGAATGAATATTGTTTCCCAAATAAGGCCTATTGAGTGAGCCTATGATCATGTGTTGTAAATCCTGTGTTATGGGATGAGCCCTTCATATGTATTGAAACAATGACTCTATTGCTATTGTAATCTTTGAATAAGCACAATTGGACCCATTTCCTTTCTGTTAATCTTGAAGCTCTTAACACTGTTTAGACGGCCTTTAAGCTTTGGTGCTTTTGTTTATTTGATTGATTTTGAATGATAAGGAAAAAAACGTTCGGATTATTACTGGCGACCATCCTGGCCTCAACAGCATTATACTCTATAGTTTGTGCTATATCGCAGGATTTGAACAAATACCTTTTGTTTTACCAGAACTCAAAAACAACCAGGGGTTTGAATCTCTGTAGGGAGACACGTATAGGTGATACGTCGAAGTATTGACCCAGATTGTATGGTGTCAAAAAATAGATAAGTAAATCACTATATTGGAGTTGCAAAATTCTGCGGCTTGTGTGGGCTGATAGTACAATGCTCGAGCTATAGATCTGGAGCGACTGAACGATTGTTTCCTTCCCTCTTGAACTCTTTCTTCCCGTTGCTATTTTTGAGAAAATTTTCTAAATCCAGTACATTCGGTAAGCGCCAAAAATGATGTACACATTTGGACTTCAAAAGGTGAGTAAATCACATTGGTATATAAATGGGAGAGGAGCAGAGTCAAGTTTGTTCACATCATATGAGCTTGCTTCTCCAAGAGCTCATCCTAATTCAGGAGCAGGGTCAAGATTTGTTTGTCGAGAGCCAAACGCTACATTTATGGGAGAGGAGTGAGTGGTAAACCGTTCTTCTTCTTCTACGTTCAGTTTAAAGGGGAAAAGAGATCGCCGGTAGGAGTTCAGCAAGTTGATAAATCCATTTCCGTGCATTCTCCTCTAATACCATATAGGAACTCTTGACACAGACTCTTGAAAGTTTTCATGACCGATGTTTTAAGTCTTCCCAATAAAAAGGACATAACAACTTGTTTTCATTCAGAAGGACAAATCACAGGATTTGGATTTGAAAATGGAGAAGCACAGTTTCGGCTACACTCTTGCATACGAAATCCTCCTTACGTGTGCCTTGACATGAGTTCCCTAAATAGGACTTCGGGAGCTGCAATTCACAAATGAAACCACATACTTGTGTTAGCTTGAAATAGCAAGAGCCGCATAAAAAGGAAAAATGTTTCTCAGACTGCATTCGGATGATCATCCATCAATTTTAAGAAAGAGGATCTTCATTCCTTCGCAAAAACCTTCAGAAATCCATGATCCAAACACAAAGTTAAAGTCCATAACTTGTTGCTGTCATACCTGGCAAACCTGTGAAGTTTTTGTATTGCTCAAATCCCTGCCGGATCAACATTTCTGTTCCGTAAACAATTATCTTTCCAAACTCTCTCGCCTCTCGCAAGAGTCTGGTATCTTTTGGTGTGTAAATCGTGTCGAAAACTAGGTCATAATGCTTAAGAGCTTCCTGCAAGTTGCGTAACAATGAGGAAATTAAACCATCAATTGACAATACTCGTAGATCACAATCGTATTTTCCAGAGAGCATAACTTTGGGTAACCTTGGAGAATAGAAGCAGAGAAAAAGGGCAACCTTGGAGATTGGGGTTGAGTTGATATTGGGTTTCATCCCTACAGATGTAGTATTTGCAAGAATCATTCCTTCTTCCGGATGGAAATCATTCACTTCTTCAAGAGTCAAGGCTTCGCCACCAACTATTTCAGCCAGTTCCTTGGCTCGTTCTGTATAATGAAAGATAGAATCATCATCCTAGATAGACACATTGTTGCAGAAAAGAAATGACTTTCTATGTGCATGCCCCAACCCACGCACATACATGAGGGTGCAATCGCGAATACAAACTGAAAACAAAGTAAGCGGTCTTAGTCTTGGAAGATACGTTTTCAACATTTGCATATTGCGAAACCAATCCTGTTGGGTATAGTTTTAGTTATCGTTTTCTGTTTTCCGTTTTCATTTTCCAGAAAAATCATGTTTGGTGAACTGCTTTTGGACAAAAACAAATACTCGAAACAATCAACTCAAGCAACAGGGAAAAAAGATGGCATTAGAGGTTTAAGGCCCCAAAATGACACGCGAAGCTCAAAAAGGATGAGGTTTACTATGTGTTTCTTTCCGTTAGAACTTAAATTAGTTGATGCCTGAGACAAGATGAGCTCAGTTCTGTTTTTTTCTGCAATTTTTCAGCAGATGGTAGTAGTGCTAGTGGTCCTAATTGAATGTTACAATTGGAAAAAAAAGAAGCGAATTTTTCCCCCTTTCCTCCAGCTCATACCGGATTACTTACTGGTAGAGTGATGGTTTTTGCACTGGAAAGCTTGCCTGCTAACAACTAAAACACAGCAATAGGTGTAGCAACAGTCGAGGACATACCAAATGTGCAATTTGCAACAACTCTTGCTCCCTTTTGCTGTGCACCATATGCAAGTGACTTACCAGCACCTCCAGCTCCCAAGACGACAAACAATTTACCAGCTAAGGGTGAACCAACTGCAGGGATTGAACCATTTGACTCTGAAAAGAAAAGATGAAAAGTCAATAATTAGAGCGTCACAAAGAACTTATGAATTCTTATGATCTTTCATGTCTCTAAAGAACACTGTATACCTCGTAGCCCATCTTCAATTGCAGAAATGGCACCAATATAGTCCGTGTTGTAAGACTTCAAAGTACCGTCTGGTCTTTTGACAATGTTATTAATACTCCAATTTTCTACGAGAACTTAGTTACAGATACAAATTATATTCTTTCACCACAGCACAATAAACAACACTTGAGAAAATTTGGTTAGATCATAATTTGTGACAGATCATTGAATACCTTGGCAATCGGGTCAATTTCATCCATGCATTCAAGTGCAACTTCCTTTTGAGGAATTGTACAACTGCGTTGCAAATTATTTCCTTTTAGCGTCAATGTGTGATCAGAAAATTATATAAGCATGGTGTAGACTAGTTCCGCAAACAGATTTCATCCTTTACCGGGACCTTTCACTTTGCACCTTAAAAGTTCTCAGAAGCCGATTTCAATTTTCTCAATTTACCCCTTGATCAACTACCAAGTTTCTGGGCAATATATCAGCTTCTATCTTTTTTTTGCTATTGACTTCATTGCTAACTGACATCCGACTCTATAGCAAGAAATGCCACATGATTAAATTTCCGCATTATGGTCATTTAAGTATAGGATTTCACTCAGGTATTGTTGATCAACCCCGTTAGGCATTCACGTCAGTCAAGTAGACAGTTACAATTGGGTTGAACTAAAGAAACACCAATCGTCTCAAAAGACTCAAAATGGAATTAAGAGGACCTTCAGTTTGAGGGACAAAGTGTGAATTAAGTACTTTGGGGTGAAAAGCATGTTCTTACACTTTATCATGTGATGTCACAAAACACACACTAAGAAATTTGAAAAAAAAAAGAAAAAAAGAGGCCTTTCAAAATCTGACATTTCACCTGAATCCAGCAAAATCAACAGATGAATAGGTGTTGAAGAACCTCTTGACATCATCCACCAGCAAATGGACATAAACCGAGTTCAAACCAACTTTCTTAAACACTTCGTTGAACAAAAGAGGGCTCTTGCTGTGACCAACTGGCTTCCCAATGATGCCATAAACTTTGGTATCTGGCTTGATAAGTCTGAAGTTGTACAAGTCCAACAAATCCTTTGCAGTTGTTTGCCCGGGAGCTGATATGGCACCAGCCTCAAGTGCACTATAAGTTAGATATCCATTGAATTTGGGGCTTAGCAACCTAGAAATCAAACCCCTCTCACCCATAACAATTCCTATTATTGGGATCTGCCAATATCAGCTGATTGTTAATAACAAACCTAGAAAACAAAGTTTGTATGGGACTAGTTTTGTTTTCAATTCTGTTTTTTTTTTTAGAGACCATTTGGCAAACTACTCTTAAAATTGTGTTTCGACGAATTTTCCTGAAAATTTGGTTCAGTTTTCAAATTCATGAAAATGATGTTTCCGAATTTTTTGAAAACTGACAAGGCACAAAAATGAAAACCAAGTAAAAAACAGTGAGTGTTTTTGGACTTCGGTTTCCATGTACCATGAACCAGGGTTTTATATTGCAGTCTCGTGATACGTCCATATATCAACCACTATCAAACAGTAACGGCAATACATAGGTAAATAACGGTATTTGAGGTCCAAATCCCATTGCAATATCAGAAAGAGCTTTGAAACCACTTCGAGCGAATACTTACTTGAGAATGCACGGTGATTTGGAAAACACGTGCCACATCGGTGATGTCAAGGGCAGTTGTTGCAATCTTGACTATATCAGCTCCAGCAGCTTGCATTCTTGCAACAAGATTGCCAATATCCTTGGTTGATGGTGTATTGTGAAAGTTATGAGAAGAAACAACGACTTTGAACTTTTCCGGCTTCTTTCCAAAAATTGAATTGGTGAACTCATCAGCAACCTGCAACATATGTGAATGTTGAACTCTTGAGTGAGTTGCATTTATTTGTGTTTTGTGTTTCTGAGCAACGGAAGTCGATTGATATCAATAATTTGTTCTCCTTGTTTGATTTTTCAAATCCTTACAGTTTTTATCTATTCCAAGGTGATAGCTTTAGATGCAGAATCATGAAGGGTTCCTTGGCTGCCACTTTATATTCATTGCAGAGTTTTTCAGCAGAGATCATCACAGGTTGATAAGACTGCCCTGATGACTATTAACTCTGTTAGAGCTTTTTTGAGTTCCATCAAAGGAGTGAAGCCTTCTATGGTTAGTCGATCCTTCAAATATGAGTTCGAAAAGTGTAGTGTTGCTCTGGCTTTAAATAGGGCCCCTGCTATGGACAGCGGGATTGGTCTCCTAGTCGAGGTGCACGTAAGTTGGCCCGGGCGCCTGGTTATCAAAAAAACAAAACAAAAGTGTAGCGGGGTGTACATGTTTGTTTGTGTTTCCTTGTGGAGTCTTGTTTTAGTTCTGCTTCATTTGGTTGCAGGTCTGTTTGTATTGCCAAGGACATTCCCCTGGATTGGTTTTTCTGACAGGTTTTTGAGCTTTATAAAAGTACAATCATTATAAAAATAAAATAAAAAGTTTATAAAATCGATGGATTACAGAGGTTTTAACCACTGAACTTGCTTATGCTCCCCATTGATCTACAACTATTTCCTTACCAAAAAAAATACTCAAAAGATTGAGCAGGAAAAACTCAATTTGGATTGGGTATGGATGGGCTAACAACGAAGTCAAATTTGGAAGATACTTGCTACATGGGATGAGAGTGGAGTTAATAGGATGAACCAAACGAGTTCTGAATACCGCAACTAATCCTTACTCTAATGACGTCACCTCCATTGAACCCGACTCCCAAAGCTCAATGCATCTCATTAAAAGCTCCCTTTAAATCGCCACGTAATATAAACAAACCAAGTTTGAAACCCACAAATATTCTACATATGTTCAGCTATATATTGGATAGACTTGTGTTATCACTTTGTTATGTTGTTATGTTTGTTGGAGTGGTAACAGGTAAGGAGGTTTGAGAAGAGGATGATTTAGTAGCCATGGCTGAGAGGCTGTGATACCAACTTGAAACAATATTCTGGTAGAAGTAAAGTTTCTCCCACACATCAAATGGTGAGATCACGTTGCATTATATAACATGGGTTACATGAGATAAAGTGATAAGCTACACTTTGGAAAGAGATAAATACAAAATGGTAATTCAAAGCTGTAACATAACAAACATAACAACATAACAAAGTGATAACACAAGTCTATCCAATAAGCTAGAACACTTGGCTTGATAAACTTACATTATGTATGTAAATACGTAGGAAAGCTCTTTGTGTTGGGATCATGGCCAACTCGAGTAAAATTCGTTTGAGATATCAATTATCTATTGAGATTTAAACATAGCTGCAAAAGTCCTCAACTGTTCAAGCCCTACTTGACCCGACTAGGCTCGTTTACAGCCGTACTTTCAATACTGGTGCACACCACCCTTCCCTTTTACGGACATTTCAACAAACACCTTAGCGACACCCAATTAAAATGTACTCTCTTGTATCGAGTTGCCTCTGCATGCATACTTACTTTTACAAATTGGCTTACAATTTCGAAAATAACTGGAGTGATCGTTTGTTCCTTTTACAACACCAAAGACCGTCGGGTTTGACCTGCTAATTGGAGCGGTGCAGGGCTAAATCTCAGTGTATCGTAACAGCAACAGCAAGGCCAACTACTAATACACTTCCTCCAGTTCTCTAATTATCAGTTAGAAGGTCGATACGTTTTTCTTCTCTAGTAAGCATCCGTTTATCTGCGATATACTGTGTTGGTTTTTTTTTGATAACACTGATCCGGTTTCGAAACATATAGTTTGAGAGAAAGAAAACTGATTTGTGCGAGCAGGAGAGAGAGAGAGAGCAATTTTTTATTTTGAATGGCAAAGGAATTAATCCTTGAAATTGTTACATATGTAAAAAGAAACTGAAGACATCATATCCTTAAGCTAACAATCATGTCCCCATCCGAGCCCCCTCACGAGAGGGAGGGCAATTAGTCCCAGGGGTTTGCCAAGTGGTTATAGGCAAATGGAAGATAGGATTGGTCTGTCTTTTAATTCTTTTTTAGAATTGTCTTTAATTAGGAGTCCACAAATTAATGATGGAATTAGTTACCCACGATTAATCGAAGTGCGTATTGGTTTGGACACCTAAATTAAGAGAGAGAGAAAGAGATTATTTAACCTGAAGCTCGACATGAGCACCGAATTCCATGGCCAGAGGAAGTGCATCTTGCCGCTTCTTCTCATCACCTTCGTATTGACCCCCTTCCCAAATTGGCCTAAGCAGTATAGTGCAAAATGTATACTCCAGTATTAAAAATAAAAAATTTGTCCATGGTCCATTATAGCATATTTGTAACACATCTAGTCCACTTCTCATGTTTATAACCCCTCTAGTCCACTAATTAGGATTGGTAAGGTCTTTAGTCCACTGTTTTAAAAAAGAAATTAAACCAAGACTAACATACCCTCTTATATAAACTGTTTTACAAAGAGAAACCCTAGACCAAATATAAATCTGGAGCGGAGCCTCTCTCTCTCCTCCATCGGCAATACCGTCCAGCGAAAATGAGCGAGTGCATTTCGATCCACATCAGACAGGTCGGGATCCAGATCGGAAACGCCTGCTGGGAGCTCTACTGCCTCGAACACGGCATTCAGGTAAAAAAAACTCAACTCTGTCAAACTTTCCGTTGTCTTCTACGCCATTATGTTTCGATTTAACCGATTTGTGTTTTTTTTGTTTTTGGTTGTTTTTTTGCAGCCTGAAGGGCAAATGCGCGCTGAGCCACAAGACGGTGGGCGGCGGCGGCGTGTTCAACACCTTCTTCAGCAAGACCGACGCCGGGAAGCACGTGCCTCGCACCGTCTTCGTGGATCTGGAGCCCACCGTCATCGACGAGATCAGGACCTGCGCCTACCGCTAGCTATTCCTGTAACATCCGTTAATTTTGGATTTAGTAATTTATTGGGAAAAAGATAGTAGATGAGTCGGCAAAATATGCATGGTACTTGTATAGGTGGCGATATGTGAGATCATGAAGAGAGCTTGGTGCATCCATAGGTCATGTGCTCGAGTCCTCCGTCGAAGAGTGTGGCGGAGCGAGCGACGACGTCCATATGTCTACTATTGTAAGTATTTTTTTTTCCTGTAGATATACGCGTATAATATTATATGTGATTGTGTTGGCATAAAATATGTTAAGGCCTGTGTTCATAAATACATACATATAGTGTTATTCCTAGGGTTAGAGATCCTAGGGTAAGAGATCTGAAGTTTTTAAAATAAATATATAAGGTTATATTTGTACTTTTCATCAATCACTTATTAATTTGGTCCGCGCAGCGGCCTCTCCGACTTGCTTCACATATATTTAGAGTTTTTTGAATAAATATATAAGGTTATATTGTGTTTTTTCTAGGGTTAGACATATAAGGTTGGACCAAATTGTGTTTTTTGTAAAAATATATAAGGTTATATGTGTATTTTTCATGTCACAAAAAAAATATGTTTTTGTGTGTTTTTGTTGTTATTTAATTTCATTTTTTTAAAACATTCTTAGTCAGAGAGATATACATGAAAATATGTGATTTGAAGCTCGGTAGCGATGTGGTTTTGTTATAGATGATCTTCTCTACTGAGACATATACGTTATATGTGACAATTTGCCCTTGGTATCTAGTTTTGTCCGGTAAAACTCCAAAACAAATGAACTAATAACATTATATATTCTCTTATTGAATTGGTCAGCGTAGCGGCCTCTTAAAAACACATATGGATGTATCCATATATGATTATATATGATTATATGAGAATATTTGTGACCGTGTGTGTGTGTATATATATATGAGCTTGGATTGACATAAAAAAATATTTCAATTTGCATAAAGAACATATAACGTTGTATATTAGATTTTGTTCTGTAAAACTCAAAAAAAAAGAGGAACTAATAACGTTATATGTTTTCTTATTGAATAGATCTGCGCAGCGGCCTCTCAAAAGAACATATTGATATATCCATATATTATTCAAAGGAAGTCAAAGAGGCCGCTACGCGGACCAATTCAATAAGTGATGGACAACGGAACATATAACGTTATATGTAAACTTTTGTCATGTGTAATACGTGTTTTTTCTAGGGTTAGACATATAATATTATATCTCGTTTTTTAGATATATTAATATTGTTTTGAATATGTATATATGCAGATATAGAGGTTATGAGAATACTATTCGGAGGCAGAAAATCACAAATTTTGAAGGATTCGATGAAAGTTTTGATGAAGAAACGGTGAAAAAATAAAGCTCGACCCTCTGTAGCCTCATCAACATTCAACTTGGGATTCAAAGCGCGACTGAAAATAAGGATAATTGTGGCATGATATGTGAACATATAATGTTATTTTTTAAGATATATAATATTGTTGGAAAGATATGATATTATTTCGAGAACATATAATTTTATATGTCATGTTTTATGAGACTTAGAGTTACAGGAGCTCAGATATAATGTTATATATTCTGTTTTTTTTTTTGTGAGATGTAGAACTATAGAAACTCACATATAATGTTATATGTTATGTTCTATTTTTTTGTGAGATTCAGAGTTGCAGAAGCTCAAATATATTGTTATATTTTTTTTTCTTTTTTTGCGATATTTAGATATTCAAAAGCTCACATATAATGTTATATGTTTTGGATGGACCAGCATATAACGTTAAAGACTAAAAACAAGAAAAACCAAAAAGAAATATTGCATGTTAGAAAATTTTTGCCACACATATAATGTTGTATGTTAGGAAATTTTTATCATTCATATAACGTTAAAAAATCAATACAAGAAAAATAGGAAAAAACAAAAAGAGAAATTTGTCACATATATAACGTTAAATGATAAGTGTAGCGGGTTCAATAAAAAAAATAGAGAAAAATGAAAAAATACGTTTTTTGTTATACATATAACGTTATATGTAGTGTGATGGCAGCGGTGATGGTGGTGGCAGCGATGGCGGCCGCGGTGGCAGTGGTGGTGGCGACTTGATTGCAACAAAAACGAAAAAAAATGAAAAAAATATATTTTCGTGTTAGCCAAATAAGGCCATTATTTCTTAAGTGGGGTATTTTTGTCAGTAAAATTATTAGTGGACTTAATGGATTATGAAACTTAAAAGTGGACTAGGTGGGTTTAGAAAGTGTTATAGTCTATTAAAAATCCCAAAACAAAATTAATTTGCTTTTTCTGCATTTATCAGAAACCCAAGTAGGAGAAAAATAAATTGTTCAGTCCATCGCCCAATTAGACTCAAATATAAAATAAATAAAGAGTCTTGTACACTGAGGCCCCGTTTCAAAAATATTTTTAAAAAATAAGGCCCCGTTCTAGAACATCTTCTTAAAAAATAAGTACTTATTTCATATTTTTAAACTAAAAAATAATGTAAATAAAAAATTATTTTTTAATTTTTTTTGCACCGTATAAAAGATCTCGATAAGATCTATCAAACAAGATCCATATTGCTAGAAAAATTATTTGCGTAGACATATTATTTTTGAGCTTGAAATTGCATTCTTAAAAAATAAGTACTTAAAATGAGTTCCAAAACAGAGCCTAAGCAGCTTATTTCACATTTTCAAATTCAAAATTAAATAATGTAAATGAAAATTTATTTTTTTATTTTTTTTACACCGTTTAAAAGATCTCAATGAGATCTATTAAACAAGATCCATATTGCTAAGAAAATTTTGTACATAAACACATGATTTTTGAGCTTGAAATTGCCTTCTTAAAAAATTTGTACTTATTCCCGTTTCTACGGGGCCTGAACATGACTACCAAGCGTCATTGCTTATGTTTAGTTTATACTGCAAACAAAATATGTCAAACTCAGACTCTGTTTGTTTGGACGTAAAATATTTTTTCATCCCATCCCTCTCCCTCATGCCCCCCCCTCTCTCTCTCTCTCTCCATCCTTCTCCCTCTTCTGATTGAACCCTTCTTCCCTCCTCTCTGTTCTTCGTGTTCCCTCTGCCATCTGGTTCTCCGCCTTCCTCTCTGTGGAGGGCGCGACAAGTTGAGCCTTGTGCTCTCTCTGCCTCCGACCGGGGGTTCCATGCCTCCTCTGGGTGCTTAGCGGCGTTGGGGTGGTCCAGGTGTGTTTAGAGGTTGTTGGCGGTGTTGTGGGGGTGGTGGTGGCGTAGATCTTGGTCCGGTTGCTGTGATGGTGGAGGATGGTGGCGTGGTAGATATGGTATTTTTAGGATTTCTATTTTCTATTTTTGCAAGTTTCTTTTCCAAATTTGATCGGCAATGATGGCGGTCTCGATCGGCGGTGGTCTGTTCCGGCAGTGGTGAGGTGGATGTGGCTCCCATGGCTGTTTGCTCAAGTTGTCTTTGTGTGCCGAAGTTCGGCTAGCAGCCATTCTGAGTTCTCAGTCGGGCATGGGGCTGGCAGTTCGTCGCTTCGATTTTGCTGTTGCTATTTGTGATTGTGTTTTGCAGGGGTTTGTGCTGGGGCTGATGGGTGGTGATTTGCTCCTCTCTGTCCTAACTGTTTTCGATGTTTCGTTTCCGTAGGCCAATTTCCACCGCCGGTCTCTACATCTGGGAGAGGCTGGCTTGGCTTAACGGCGATGCTTGGGTCCGGTGTTTTGTGCGGTGGTGGATATTGAAGTGGTTAGGGTTTGAGGGTTGGTTTGGGTGGGTCGAGGTTTGGACTGGATTTGGGTATATAGGCTGTTATTATTTATTTTGGGTGTAGGATTGGCCTTTAGTGTCTATTTGTTTTGGACATTTGTAGACCCTTGAGTGTTCCGAGTTATGCCCTTCTGATGTATCATCTAACTCTTTGTTAGATCCCTTTTTTCCCTTTCTCCGTTTTAATAAAATTCATTTTTGCTAATAAAAAAAAAACTTTCTGCCGAACACATGAAAAGTTTTGAATATGAGACTAGGAGAAAGCAATACTTAAGTCCCTTGCCCATCAAGCCAATCCCTTGGGTTAACATATCATCTCTTTTACAAATAGTTTCTTATAACGAGCATAAGAGCATTTCCAGCCCTTACCCAAACTTAAACTCGGATACAAATCGGAGTAAAAAACACCCTTGTTGCAATTTCACACATTTATTCAAACTCATACCAAATATTGAGTTTTTTACTCAACTTGTGCACCAAAATCGAGGTAGAATTAAAGCAAGAACCACCAGCTAACTTTCAAGACAACAACAACGTATTTATAGTATCTCTCTTACACACCATATTTACACACCTAACGCCCACCCGCCATTGAAGAACCCCTCTCTCTCTCTATACCAAAAAGGACTGCTACTGAAGTCTTAAAACAACAATTCAGCAAAGCAGAAGAAAACCCCCTAGAGGACAAACAAAATGACCCTCAGCAGCATACCGGTACGTATCTACTCAAGCACCACTGCATTTTGTTGTACATTAATTTATGTACATGTGCGTAGGTAATGTTGTTTGGATTGATTTTTTTTTTAATTTCCAATGCATTTTTTTTTTTTTTTGGGGGGGGGGGGTTTGGGTGTGTGCTCGTGCGCATGCATGTGGTGAAATTGCATGCAGTTGGCCGGGGAAGGAGGGAGAAGGAATGCAGTGGTGATCTGCGCTCCGGTGATGGCGGAGAGCTTGGATCAGATGCTGATACAGATGGGGAAGGCGAGAGAGCTGGGGGCCGACCTCGTTGAGGTTCGGATTGACTACTTGAAGAACTTCTCCCCAAGCCAACATCTTGATATTCTCATTAAACAGTCTCCTCTCCCTACTCTCATTACATGCAGGTGCAAATCTCTCTCTCGATCGATCTATTTAATGAGTGTATTAAGTTTCCTAGGGTATTACATGACGGTGCCCAATTGACGCCGAATATTTTATCCTCTGTAATGGTATTTCTTCTAGTCCAGTCTAATTGGACCTTTTTAGGCTCTTCTCGAACTTAGAAGAATTTGTAAAGCAGCTCATCTAAAAACATTTGAGCTAGAGAAAATAGATACTCCCTCCATCCTATTTTTATAGTCCACTATTCTATTTTAGGGTGTCTCTTAATAAATGTCTATTTTATAAAATTAGTGAGCAAAAGTTGGTGCATTATTCATTTTGTCTCTAAAAGTATATTTCATTAATTTTGAAAAGTTAGTGAATAAAAGTATAATGATGTTGTTTCCGTATAGGGTAAATAGGGAAAGTAGGGTAAAAATTGATATAAAAGATATAATGATAATGTCTCCTTAATAAGTTGGAGTTACGAAATTAAACACTTGAAAATGGACGGAGGGATTAGTTTAAGTTTTAGAAAAGATCTGTCAGTCTACCCTTTTTTTTTTGTCATTCGTTAATCATAATTTACTCTATTCTAGTAGAATTAGGAAAAGGAGATGGATATTTATGAAAATCAAACTATGTCCATATGCATGGAAATATAAGGGAGGCATCAATGCACTCCACCCTACCTGCAATTTACTTTTCAAATAAGCAAATATTGTTTTGTTCGTGGCAATTAATGCAAAAAGTTCATGGTCATTATTTTGGACTCCAGAGATTGGACGGGTATAAATATAGACCCACAAAAAAAAAAAAAAAACTTCTGATTACTTGGTTAAATAAAGCATACTGTATTTCTGTTGTTCTTTTATGCCTTGATTTCGCCAGAAATAATGCGGCTTCAAAGCCCAAAATGGAGTGGGGAATAGAAAGACAAGATAAGGAAAAAAGGTAAGAAATATATATATATTTTTCGGTAAATGTAATCTTTCATATAAGCCCCAAACAAAAAAATATCATGATCCAAACAGGACACAAAAAAACTCTCTCAGCCAACTCCCTTAAAGGAGCCACCAACAAGACAAGAAAAACTATACAACTAAGCACCTATCAACCAAAGGAAAGAACTAACGAAAATTAAACTTCTACCGTAGAAATCAACCATGGGAAAGGAACTCCCCATGCCTTGAACAAGACCTTGTTTTCTTGTGTGGAATTGATTTTTCGCCAAGCCATCATGGCATCTCTGATGTTGTTGCAAATCTTGGAGCCCAACAGATCAGCCTCCATCATCTTTTGCTGAAAGATCCTCATATTCTGCTCACACCAAACTCCATAAACAAGAGCAGCCAGTGATAATTTAAGAATAGATTTCCTAATTGTCTTCCCCTTAGAATGTAGCAATTAAGAACCATTTCTTTTCAGCTTCCCACATAAGTGGGCATATGTGGATGTGGTTCCTTCGCAATATCTCCTTCCAGATAGCTCTAGAAAATGTGCAATCGAAAAATAAATGATTATGAGATTCAAGAGCCCCATTTCTACACATAACACAAGTGGCATTATCCACCACACTCCATTTCAGCAGTCTGTCCTTCGAAGCAAGTTTACCTTGCATGGCCATCCATAAAATGAATGCCATTGAGGAATATTTTTAGAAAACCATACAATGCTACACCAGTCTAGCCGACCATTTGACACTCTAATTGCTTCTCAAGCAGATCTCAAAGAGTAAAAACCATTACAAGAAGGAAGCCATACCACCCCTGTCACGACCCTGACCCGCCCCTTGAGGTCTTAATCATGACAAATGCCAGTGATTTCTCACTAAGGCCAAATCACAAATCAAATATCACCTAAACAAGTGATAATCAAAAGGGACTAAAACATAACAGCGGAAGCAAAGATCAACTTTTATTAATAATAAACCAAAGTCTTACATAGGTTTTACAAAACGAAAGGTAAACCTCTCAGAGCTGTGCTTACTTACAAACTCAAAGCTAAACAAACCATATACAAACTAAGTGTCCATGAAACATAGCGTCCTTTCTACAAGCTTCCAAATACACTACACATCCTAAAAATAAACACTATGCCACCCTACGCGTCGCTTCCTGAAAGGTGGAAAAGAAAATCCATAAGCCAAAGCTCGTGTGAATGTTTAATACTTAAATCACATGCCATCCATGGATAACGCAAAATAATTTGATAATAATTCAAAACAAAGTACTCAAAACCATAAGCCAAATATAATGCACATTCCGCTATTCAAAATTCAAAAGCTACCGGGCGTCCCCGGTAGTGGATAAGCCAGACGTCTATGCATTATCCCAAAACACACACTAACCTCAAACACCCTTGCTAGCCATTAAGCCGTCCCCTAGCAAGACCGGACGTTGGGAATGTCATTAAATAGATTCGCAAATATTTAACAAATAAGTCCACCTTCCATTGGTATCCATGGAGTACACAATTTATAAAACATGTTCAAACAAGCTCGATAAGGAAAATAAGTTCAAAACCATGTGATTTAGGTATTAAATTACTCACCTCGGCTCTACGAACCACCCGAACTTCCTAAAACAATTAAGCAATAAAAACACGATTAGAAGATGCCTAACAAATCTATTTTTAATGACCATAAGGTCATAAGGTAGAAGTTAGATGGCTAGCCCAAGAAAATAATCCCAGAAACTGTAGTTCCATAACTTTAACGCCAAAACTGACTTTACTCAAGAATAACTAAGACATGATTTTCATGCATTTTTTTAGGTCTACGAGTCTAGGTTTAAAATCAGAAATCGGATTGCAATTTCATCGCCCGAGCTCAAAATTATGACCGTTTCCCTAACATGTGTCTGTGCAGTCAGCACAGTCCGAAAACTGCGCACCACATGGTCACGAATTTTTACAGAATTTAATACTTCAAGTCTGATCCCGAAATTTTTACCATAGATAAAGGACTCATAGAGGAACTCTCTATAAAAATCTCATAATTTTTGGAGCTTCGGAACTGCCTCAAAAAATTCCACAAAATCAGGGCAGATACAAAATTCTACTCTGCAGATTTCCTAGTTTCAACCCAAACTTCGAAAAATCACTGTAAATTGAATTCTCAACGGTTTGGCGCGATTCCAGCGGCAAAAGAACAAGCTTTAAGTCTACTTTCTAACTTGTGAAGGAACCAAAATCTAATTCAAAGTTTACAGATGAGAAATTACGGAAAAACGGAGACCCAGTTTGCTGTCAGGAAACTGTTATGTACACATGCTTCATACACGAAATTTTGCTACTCCAATCCAACAAAATTCATCAACTAAACATGAAATACAACTAATAAAGCATGGAATTCAACATACAAAACATGAATTCAAGTAGGAGATGCAAAAATTACCAAGTTTAATCTTCAATTCCAAGCCAAATATGGTTTCCCTAATTTTTTCCTCTTTCTCCTCTTCTTCTTCTCCTTCCACCGATTCTTTTCTCTCTCTCTCTCTCTCTCTCTCTCTCTCTCTCTCTCTCTACGTTGATAGGAACAAAGAAAAAGAAGCAGAGTACGTGTTTTGTTTTGCTAGGCTAAGAAAAATGATTGTGTGTGTGTGAGCCATAAGACAACTTATGCTCCAATTTTGTTTAGCTAGCAAATTAAGCCCAATAATTCACACATTAAGCCAAAAACACATCACATAATTAATTTAAAACGTAATTAAAGATTAGGGGTATTACAACCCCATCCTCATTCAGAATATTAGGAGTAAAACTAGAAGGGGTGCTGGTATTGATTTCTTGAATATATCTATTCATTGGTCTAGGCCAAGCCCAGTTCCCATCTTTAGTAATTGTGGAAACCTTAATTAGCTTGCAACAATCTTCCAATGTCCCCAAAGCTTTTCTACGAGGGCCCTAAAGTGTGCCAATTGTCAAGCCATAAGAAAGTGAAAGTCTCATTCCTAATTTGATATTGAATTAAAGGTTGACAAACCTCCCTGAGCTAGAAGATCTTCCTGATAGTCCAGGAGACATCGTAAGAAATATTTTATTTGAGAAAAAGTAAAATGGATAGTATGAGCGTAGTGTTGAAAATGATGGATAGCAGAGTGTGCACTATTCATTAGCATTTTTAGCTGCTAGTGGAGTAGAGTGCATTTGGTGATTCCCTTACACTCTCATGCACATGAACAAGGTTCGATTTTTATAACCCATCCTCCACCCCCAAATTCCCTAGGATAGAGTAATTTAGATTTGTCGAATGACAAAAAAAATAGTGTTGTTAGCTCAAATTTTACCTAAACTAGTGTACATGCTCTTATATAGGAAGTTATTTACGACTTGTTTGGTTCGCTTTACTTATTCAAAATAGTACTCTATTTCACAAAATAAACAAACAAAATGCAAATCTAGAACGGGTCTACGTTAGTGCACACCTCACATTGCAAAAAGCAAATTAAGAACATATGAGAACTACACATATATGGGACCCATCTCATGTGTGAGGACGTTACAAATGACCGTTATAGCCAAAAAAAATTCCTATCCATTGGGTCTACTTATTAGATTAAATATGGAAATTAGTATAAACTTAGGGGGTGTTTCAGCTAAACTAAATGAAGTACTCCACTAAATAGATTAAAATTCATGTTTTTTTACGAATTTCTAGGCAAGTTATTCTCTTTTCATACATCAACGAAAATACCATTTAGTTGAAACAACTTGACTATTGTCATTAGCTTGTTGTCCGATAATATAATGGAAACGTGCCCTAAAACTATACTTGTACTATATTATCGACGTATTTAATTCATGCAAATGCTTTAGTTTCTAAAATACTTGAAGTAGATAATTCTACGTTCCCCGTAATCACACAATATGAGGTACGTTTCTCTCCATCTTAAACTACGAGCAACTAGAGGTTGTGTTGCTTATTAAAATAAAAAAAGGTTTGTGTGTCTTCTTAGTTCTGCCCTTGATATTTTCATATAGTCAAAAAAGATTGTTCAGTAGGAGTACAGAATATGAGAATTTATCAAAAACTGAGTTACTAGATAGTTTAACTGAGTTCTTTATTTTTAGAAAATAAATTTAAACGTTTTTTTTTTTATTTGTACAAATTTCATTCTTTTTAAGCTGTATTTTTTTGTATTGAATAGGGAGAACTCCTTTTGGAATGAATGTAAAATAGTACTGTATTCTTTTGCAATTTTTCTTATGGAATTAACATGTCCATTAATTCCAGACCGACATGGGAAGGTGGTCGATATGATGGGGACGAATCAACGCGACAAGCTGCACTGCGTCGGGTCATGGAATTGGGTGCCGATTATATTGACATCGAACTTAAGGTTGCCTTCTCAGAACCAATTATTTGCAAATACTACTTACTGTATATTTCACATGATTAATTCTTAAAGGCATGCCTAGCTACAAGCTAGTCGCTTTTCTTTTGTTTTCGCAAAACTTATGCCCCAGACTATGATCTTAGAGTATTGCTCAATATGTATGCCAACTCATATAGGATCCGTTCATTCTTCTCTGCGACGCGCAAATGGTCAAAACTTGCTTTGAATTTTTTGGGATGCAGATTGATGATTAAAACACCAACTTCATTTGTAATGCGAGGATTCAATTGTATAAAAAAAACTTGTACGACTCCAGAACTATGTAAACTCACAAATTCTTGGCTTTTTGCGTAAAGTATGTGCAATACTGATCCCTAGTAGGAGTACACCATCAACACAATAGTTAGGCGCTTTTGGTTCGAAATCTAGTACTCAAGAACTAGTAGCATTGTGCTATTATGGTGTCACTTGGATACACTGGGAAAGGGTAGGTTGTGCCGAGTAATTAGCACACTATACGTGAGTACAAAAGGTCTTGCTCGCAATCATGAGTGCAGAAAGTATGTTTCAGACGCAAGTGTAACGATGACCTTACCATAACAACTGCCTTTTGTTGCTGGAAAAGTCTCGCACTTGAACCACAAGAGGCGAGCCCATACAACATGAGGCAACTTTTGAACATAATTTCAAATAAACAAAGCCGAAAATACAAGGACTACTCTCTCTTTGCTCGCTCTCACTCTCTAGTTTGAGTGATTCTCACAACTTAATCTTCCAAACAATCTCATCATCCTTACACCGTTAAAAGCACAATAGAATAAAGCAGAATAGATGCTTGTGAAGATTAGATGTTTCTACTCTGCAAACTTGTGTTGTCATTTTAATGCTCCATCTTAATGTGAATCCAAAAGGCAGAGGAGACTATATCGCCTCTTTCATGCAGGCAGAACTTATCTACGTAGTGTTCTTCTGCTCAGTCGATTTAGCACCCCCCATGGAGCGCTGAAGTCAAAAGCTAATCATAGAACTCTAGGGAAAGCAACTCTTGATAAATAAATAAAAATTGTTTCTTAGGACAACAGATGCCGTCCCGATTTGTGGAAATGATGATGTTTGAATGGTTATTTCTTGAGTTTTGATTTCGGAGTTTCTATTCAAGTTACAAGGAACAACTTACTAAGTCACTTAACAATTACTTTTGCTCTTGAAGGTAGCTGATGAGTTCTTCAACTCAATTCAAGGCAAGAAGCCTCGAAAGGTCAAAATAATTGTTTCTTCCCACAATTATCAAAACACTCCATCTTCTGAGGAAATTGAGAATCTTGCAGTGAGAATACAAGCTACTGGAGCTGACATAGTGAAGATTGCAACAACTGCCCTAGACATCACTGATTCAGCTCGGATCTTTCAACTACTCGTACATTCTCAGGTAAGTATTTTTTAAAGCTTGGTAATCAAACTTAAATTTGGTATTGTCATATGGTTTCTCCTGTGATGATATAAAGTTCAAAAAGAAAAGAAACATGGAAGAAACATAGAAAGTAACAGGAACTCATTCAAACTTTGTGAATCGTTTTGATGGAAATTGCAGGTCCCTACAATTGGAATTGCCATGGGTGAGAGGGGTCTGATGTCCCGCATACTTTGTGCCAAATTCGGTGGATTTCTCACTTTTGGTGCACTTGAAGCAGGAGTCGTGTCCGCTCCTGGGCAGCCAAGTATAAGAGAATTGTTGGACTTGTATAATTTTAGACACATAGGGCCTGATACCAAAGTACATGGGGTTATTGGAAATCCAATATGGCACAGCAAAAGTCCTCATCTATACAATGCAGCATTCGAATCAGCTGGATTTAATGGAATTTACCTGCCTTTGCTGGTTGATAGTGTCGCAAACTTTCTCAACACCTATTCATCTCCCGATTTTGTTGGCTACAGGTACAAATTATTACGTGGAAATTCCAATATGGTTTGCCTATGTTGAAAGTGGTATTCTTCCTTTTCCACTCAACAAAAATACAATCGATAGTCATTAGCCACACCAAATAATTAGACAAATTTGTGATTTTCAATGCAGCTATACAATTCCACACAAGGAGGCTGGACTTAAATGTTGTGACGAAATCGATCCAATTGCTAAGGTATTTAGCAATCCCTTTACATGTTCAATGACAAATATCGCCTAATTGAATATCCATTTCTTGGTTGAATCCTTCCAGGCAATAGGTGCGGTTAGTTGCATGATCAGGAAACCGAGTGATGGGAAGTTGATTGGCTATAACGTCGACTATCTTGGAGCTATTGGAGCTATTGAGGAAGCACTAGGAGGTTGCTTATGTTTGAGCTATCCCCAGTTTCAATTTCGGATTTGTTCTCAAATAACATTTTCTTCTGCAGGCTCAAATGGTTCAAGCAATGGAGCTGTCTCACCTCTAGCCGGTAAACTCTTTGTCGTCATTGGAGCTGGCGGGGCTGGAAAGGCACTTGCTTATGGTGGAAAAGAGAAGGGCGCGAGAGTCGTAGTTGCCAATCGCACATATGGTATGAATTTCTATTTGTTTTCGTATCGGATGTTGCCATTGTTATTTTCTGAATTGGTGATAGTTCAATGTTTGGCATGCTTAGGATATGAAGGGTATTGAGTTGAATACAGAGAGTAGTATTAGACCTCTCTTTTTCAAAATTTGATAGGTAATAGTTTCAAAATTATAGGTCTTGTGGGAGACTAATGAAGGCCAAATCAGATGGTACTGCAATGATGAAATGAAGGGAATCAGAGTAATATACATTGTATTACTCAAAAATAAACACGCGCTACAAACTACACCTCTTTTAGTTCCCGTTAATGTTGTGTGGTAGGGGAAAAATACGGACCAGGCCTTAGCCTTGGCATTATTTGCACTACTTGGATGCCCTCAGATTTGAACACGCAACCTCAAGGTTAGAAGACCACGAGCATCAATATTGAACTCGTGGACTCAGTAATAAAGCATATGCTGTATATGGTGTGGGGTTCGTTGATCTAGATCTGGTCACCTCTCGAGCCTCTGGTTTGGTTATGGTTTGCACCATCTTATTCGGCCCACTACATATGGCTCATACAAATGCCCTTTTCCAAGATTTTTTTGTATTTGACTTTGGAGGTGCTAAAAATGAAGAAATGCAAACCTCTTACTGCTAGGTTTCGAAACAAAAGGCTTCACAGTACAAAATCAGAAGAGTATAGAACTTTTTTTGTTTTACAAGGCGTAAAAGTATAGAAATTCAGTTGAACTAGGCAAAATAAGAAGAAAAAAGAAAGAAAAGAAAAGCAACGCAATTTGATCTGTCTACGCTGTCGTTAAATGACATTTTCTTTCCCATACATGTTAACTTCATGAGCATGGCAAATTTCTATCACGAAAGAGCAAGTGCCTTTACCATGAATCCTGCTCTTATAAAAGTAATTTGGCTCTAGAAAGACCTTCGTACTGTTCTTCCTCTTTGCTCTTTTCAAAGTCTTGGTCAGCTGAACACTGATTTTTTTTCCTATGCGCTAATCGGGTAACTGTATGCGTGTTCTTGTGAATGGCAGACAAAGCTAAAGAACTGGCCGGTAAAGTTGGGGGAAAAGCTATTACTCTATCTGAATTAGACGATTTTCATCCCGAAGATGGGATGATTCTTGCGAATACTACGTTTGTTGGAATGAAACCGAAAACTGATGCAACTCCCATTTCGAAGGTTCGCCCCTCCTTTTTGTTTAACCGAAAAAGGTTGCTATTAGTTAACTGCTGTGAGGTTGCAAGAAGTTGATGCATCAATCTATTAGCATTCACAACATTGGCTATCAATAACTAGTTGTATTTACTAGTACTAAAGAAGTTGGTCTCACTTTTTTTATTCTTGGCAGGACGCTTTGAGCCGCTACTCCCTTGTTTTCGATGCCATCTACACGCCGAAATGGACCAGACTCTTGCTAGAAGCACAAGAGACGGGAGCCAAGGTTGTTTTCGGAACAGAGATGTTCATAAATCAAGCGTTTGTACAATTTGAAAGGTTCACTGGTTTGCCTGGTAAGATTCACCTGCTTCGACAATCGTTATTATAATTTGTAATTTTTGTAGTAGCTTGTACTCAATATTTAGCCATGATTGTTCTGCTTTCTCATGAACGCACTATCGTTTCGTTTCACTGTTGCAGCACCAAAACAGCTGATCAGGGATACTCTGGCGAAGAACACGTAAAATGCAGTTTTTCGGTTAAATATTTGTTTTCGGCGGCCGGATCAATTACAACTAATGTGCTTCGATTGATCAAAGTTGTTCTGGTTGTTGAAGCTATTTTGTTGGACAACCAATATTCATTCCCTGTTGAACTTGAAACACATAGGCTGATAGGCTCATTTGGTTAAACCATATCATAAGCAATTAGAATTTCTGTTTCTCATTACCTATTATTTTTTGAAAATTTTTTTTCCCGGTCTTTTCGTCTTTGAAACTTCGAGGATTTGTGTCGGACAGTAAAATACGACATGTTATGAGTTTTGGTAAGTTTAAAAATTGTGAAAATCATAAAATGTCACAGCATTGAGAACAAGTTTTTCGGTAAATACCGTAAACTGTCTTTAAAATATTTAAACAAGCAAGACAAATTTAAACTGTCTTAAAAATATTTGCATTGTACTCAACTGTCCTAACAAACTTTTTTCTTCATCTTACAAAATTGTAGTTACTATTTGCGAGTCTTGATTGAAATCACAATGGTTGATGTCATATTAAGCTTGTGCCAGGTTATATTTCATGTATTCCGATCGAATCGATCATAACCACTACCTACATTCCACAAAATTATGCACCACAAACAGGCGCTAATAAATAGACCTGCGATCCCATAGAAAGACATTACAAGCCCTTGTGGAAAAAAAAATGATTTGTTGAGGCGGAAATAAAGATATGTTAAGAGTTCTAACGTCCATTACCCAATCTCACCAAGCATATCTCTAATTATGGGATTTTGTGGCCTATAACTACCGTGTCATTGTTCTACGAAAGTGTTACTCCATCAAGGCTTTTGTATTAAGATTCACGTTCAAGAATCTCGCTCTCCTTCGCAACACACCTCGTTCCTTTTTTCTTTGGTTCCCTCTTCTAGCAAGACAAATAAGATCGATCGATCGATATGGCCAGAAATATACCCTCACCGATTTTTTGGCTCCTCTCTGTTGTTTTCGGGCTTCAACTCTTCGTGGATTTCATTGAAAGGAGGAGGAGGAGGACTTGGAGGCGAGGCACTCAGTATCGGGTTGGATCTAGGGCTAGGTCATTTGAGAAACCTTTATAAGACATGTGCAATTGTTTGTTTCTACTTGTGGAACGTTCATATTGCCCTTTGGTCTTGCGTATTTACCCTTTTCAGTATTTAACAGAAGAAATGTTAAATGGTTCTACCGGTAGAGCCACAAGGTGCTTTAATTTGATCAATTTGGCCATTTTCAGCTTCTCCAGGTACAACTTGTAAAAACTGCAATCTTGCAACTTTGCTCTTCTTTGGACCTTGGCGCTTCGTGGCACCCTTCAACTCTTCTCAAAAAAGGTCTCCCATGGGTTGACACTAGACCGGATTCAGAAGCTCTGCAGTGCACTCCCTACACTATAGGGATGTAAGGCTTCATCTAAGCCGTCCAAAAGTATTTTTAATAGTTCAGATTGAAAACAAATTCCTTCCATCCGGAAAACAAACTCCTTCCCTGGAAGGAGTTCGTTTTCAATCCGGACCGTTGATTGCTAAGATGGATGGCTAGCGTGATGCTTTACAACCCTGTAGGGCAGCCCGCCCTACAGGATCCTCAGATCCAGCTACTCCCAGCTCTCGGATACACCTTAAAATAGTATGCAATTTTAACAACCATATGTAAACGAATAAAAAGATGCAAGTATGACAAAATGAAGCTATTAAGCCATAGAGAGATGCA
>BPLS01000366.1:457552-541838 GCA_019656275.1 Rhododendron kiyosumense | reverse complement strand
ATTTTTTGCGCTTAACAGCTATCTTCCGGGATGTGTATTATTAGCCGATGGATCTCAATTTTCATCCCACAATGCCCCTCAACTCTCCGGTCTTTGATTTGGTGCCCAATAATGTCCGCCTAATATGCCGATGAGTTGATTGGTCGGTTTTTAATTTTGTGAAGTCAGCATATATATCGAACATCGATGTGTAGATTAGATCCCGTTTCGTTTTTTTCAAAAACCTTCTTTTTTAAAAAGAAGATAATTTCAAAATCAAATATAACAAAAATGAAAAATAATTTTTTAATTTTTTTTGCACCGTTTAAAAGATCTCAATGAGATCTATCAAACAAGATCCATATTAGTAAGAAAATTATTTGTGTAAATACATTTTTTGCGCTTAACAGCTATCTTCCGGGATGTGTATTATTAGCCGATGGATCTCAATTTTCATCCCACAATGCCCCTCAACTCTCCGGTCTTTGATTTGGTGCCCAATAATGTCCGCCTAATATGCCGATGAGTTGATTGGTCGGTTTTTAATTTTGTGAAGTCAGCATATATATCGAACATCGATGTGTAGATTAGATCCCGTTTCGTTTTTTTCAAAAACCTTCTTTTTTAAAAAGAAGATAATTTCAAAATCAAATATAACAAAAATGAAAAATAATTTTTTAATTTTTTTTGCACCGTTTAAAAAATCTCAATGAGATCTATCAAACAAGATCCATATTAGTAAGAAAATTATTTGTGTAAATACATAATTTTTGACCTTGAAATTTATCTTCTTTTTTAAAAACCCACTTTTTGAAAACGTGGAACGGCATCTAAATGCAAAGGGATGCATGCCTTTGAGACAAGCCCTTTTTAGGCGACTCTTTGCATCATGCCTTTTTGCTGAAATTTATGAATATAGGGCATTCGGGCTTCCTTTTGCCTATGCTAAGTCTGTCAATGGACCGGATTGGCTCCTAATTTGAACTCTTTAAACTCAAGTTCTGTAATCCGAATCGATTTGGATCCAAAAAACCGAATAATTGATTCGAAAATCCAATTTTGATGCAAAATTTTTCACTTATTCACAACTTTGCATATAACCCCAAAAAGACATTAAAAAAAATGGGGCTAAAAAAATACAAAATTGAAACCATAGCCAAATTGGCCTTGAGCTAGACTGTGCTTATTAACATTCATGGGGAAAATCACACATAACTACAATGTAGACACATACAAAGTCTAGGAAGCTGAAACAAATGATGTTAGATGAAACAAAAAAGAGAAATATGTGGAGAGAGAGAGAGAGAGAGAGAGAGAGAGAGATTAGCGAAAATCACGATGAGACTTGACAGGAACAACCGATTGGAAATTTGAGAGAGAGTGTGTATTTTTGTAACGACCCGGATTTTTGCCCTATTTTTTCGTATAAAGAAATTATTTTTAATCAAATAGTCTATAGAATCGATTAACTATTTTAAAGTATACTTAGATTAAACCAAAACCTAGATTAATTTTTCGTGACTAAAATTAGTTTAGCAAAATTTTAATTCAACTTGTAACTATAAATGTGTGTACATATTTATCTATATAATTTATACTATTAACCATCCCATAATTTATGGAATTTGGTTACCTATCTCTCACCAATCTCTCCCGGCCCTCTATCTTTATCTTTTCATTTATCCACTTCTCTAAAAACTCTTTCCAAACTATACCTCTCTCTAATCATCCATATCATCCCACTCTCCTACTTTTTTTCACTACTCCTCCTATATTACTCTACGTCTACTACAAAACCAAATCCATCTCCCCATCCTTTTCGGCTAACGGAGAGATGTGAGTAACATAACTTTATCCCATAAACTCAATTTTCGTCCATATCGCGTCTCTGTTCATGGCTTGTTTCCTCCTAGTTGATGACATTTTTAGGCCTGAGTTTCTTCACGAATGTTGTAGAGGGCGTCGATATATTCGATTTCAACCCAAGAATCGCCCAAAACGGTCAAGAATTGATAGAGTTATCGCTATTCAAAGTTAGGTAAAATTCTCGGATTCTGATTTCCAGGCAGATTTAGCGTCCCTTCTAAACTTCCATTTTTCTCCTACTTAGAGTGGTTTTTGGGCTTAGACTTCTTCACGAAAGTTGAAGAGCGTTTCAAGATCTTCGTGTTAGACACAAGAATCGTCCAAAACAGAAAAGGTTTGGTCAAGTTATTCCAGTCCAAAGTTACTGCTAGAATATCGATCTTTCGCCGCCAAACGAAAACCCACCGGACTCCACCGAATCGCTTTGTCCGGATTAAAGGTAGAATAATCCTTCTCCTACTTCTCCTAAGTATATTACGTAATTACGTATCAATTTTATGATCCGGATTGAAAGAAATCGATCTCGACGTCACGTGGTCGAGACCTGCCGTTCTCCTCTATTTATTTTTTTTTTCCCTTCGGCTGTGAACAGTGAATCCCACGGATGGGTATTGAATTTTTTTTGATAAAATAACACTTTGATCCTCCTAAATTATTTAGTGTATTAGTTTTGGTCCAAATGTATGATATATATTATAATTAGCCCCTAACTATATTAATGCTTAAATATGTTAGTGTTAATTAAAAAGAAACGAAATCGGCATAGGACGGACAGAACCCAGTTGTTCGTATGCTACTGTTGTTAAGCGTTAGAACAAAAAAAAAGAAAAGAAGATGACCCTATATTGCAGTTACACCCCTAAGGTTGTTTAGTATAGAAATTTGGCCCAATTAAGTTATTGACTTAAAACGATTAGACCCTTAGGTTACTTAAGTGTACAGTTTTGACCCAATTGTTATATTATCGCTAATATGTTAATCTAATTTCATAGAGTAAATTATTACAAGCCTAGACTTACTAGTAATTGGACAAATTAACTTTCTCTAATAAAGATTTCCATTAATATTATCAACTTCTTGGCCATACAAGACTAAGGGCAACGGCCCATTCATAAAAGTTGTGTGATTTATACGCTTATTATTTATTTCAATTATCATTTTTGATTATTTGTATATGGCTCTGATTCTTGATTTAAATGTTAAATGGGACCCTAGAGACATGGGGTGGTATGCGAATAGAATTCACTTAGACGATATTTGGTAATGGATAAATTGGAAAGTTTTATTTTTAGAATGCCTGCAGGTAGGATTTTGAGATGTAATGAGTTGGATGTGATGATTTGAAACTGGCAAAGTAAGCCCAGTGATGAATTGAAACTGGCGAGAGTCCAGTGATGAATTGAAACTGGCAAAATAAGCCCAGTGATAATTGTGATGTGGTTCATAAGATAGGCGAACCCTAGTTATGATTCGGGCATGATAAGCTTCATTTTGTTGTAATGAGAGGGATACACGCTGGATACATAACTTAGGTGCAATCCGCAACAACAAAAAGAAGTGATCTCATGGGACAGGGCATAACTAGCGGTTGGGGAGGAAAGATCCCGCGGAAGAGATCTTAGATTACACGTTAAGCTAATGGATAGTAATAAACCGATTTATGTGGAAAGAGCTCTGTTTTACTTTTTCGCATTACCATTATCCTATTGTTTTGCTAGCTGTAAAGTAAGGGGGGTGGTTGGGTTGGATTATTTTACTGGGTGATTTATCACTCACGGGTACGTCTGTATCTTGGCAAATCGTTTGCTTCGGTGATCAATTTGCCAGAGGGCGCAGGATTCAATGGAGGGGATTCAACGATGGTGCAGTTCAACATGGAAAGAATATTAGGAATAGAGATCAAGTATGCTTAAGATTCGTGTCAAGCCTAGAATCAGCTCTGAAGTTAATGTATTTTGAATCAGTAAATTTTCTTGAGATTGTAATAGCTAAACATTTATTTTGGATAATCATATTTATTTAGCAAAATTTTCTTAAAATATTATTTGCTTTTGCTTCCTAAAAATCATGGCGTTACAATTTTGTTTAATACTACTAGTTATGAATAATGGATTAAATTTTGGATCAGATTCTGTAACGACCCTGATTTTTAGAAAATAAAAATTTTATTAAATAATTGAATTTTTTTTATTACTTAGAAATTTCTTTTAATTTCTTTTAATTTTTAATCATCCGTCATAATTAGATTTGAGACTTATAAAATTAGAACTTTTCATCCTGGACAATTTAGTCATTTTTAAAAGACAAGTATGCTTATAGAAACACTTGTATATTTTCCTAGAAAGTTAAATAAAATCTTTAAAATATATTTCTTGGCTAGAAATCCTACTTGGCAAGTAGAATTAGTTTCCAACCGATTAGTTAGAGAAACCTAAGTGCCCATTCAACTTAGTTACATTCTCCTAGCTCTAGATGAACTTAATGAACCTTTCTATACCTTAGTTGAACCTTTTCAACCCTAAATTAGGAAATCATTTCACTTTCATGACTAGTTATTTCAAGACTTTATTGCTCATCATTACTTCTTCTAAGGATATTTTTTTCTCTTTACCCATTGAATAATAGTTTGTAAGATAATTCTTATCCTTTGAATAATAGAAATAAAACTTCCTAATGTCTAGAAATTAGTACTACCATAGACTTGTCTAATCAAGATCAAAACCAAGTTTGTTCTTCCAAACAACAATGATTATGTATTGTCACATCAAGTAACCCATAATTACTTCTCTTCTCCTTCCTACAAGTAATCTTGACATACATACATATATACATATATGTATATATGTATGTATATCATCCTAAAAATTTCCTAGAAAGGCTACTTAGAAACCTTATTCATTTTTTTGCATTGACAAGTTACTTTCAAAAGGCAACTATTTAATCATTTGACTTTCCAGTGACTTGTCATTTTTCCTACTCATCATTGTGCTTTCTTAATCAAATCACTTTTCTAGAAAGTGTATTGCTCTTTCTCCCCATTGAAAGGTCACTTTCAAAAAGATATTTCTTCCAAGAATATTTCTTCTCATCATTTCCTCTTTAACCATTGGACAATAGTTTGTAGGGTAATTTTTATCCTTTGAGTAAAAGGAATAAGACTTGCCAATAAGTACATAGATTTGACAAGACAAAAAGAAGCCATCATTTTGCTTCCAAAAGAAACAAACTTAGCCTTGCCATGCATGCAACCCTAGGACTAATAGCTTTGAACCTAATAGTTATCCGCCGAGAGAGGGAAAGAGAGGAGTGAGTGTGTGCATATGTTTTGGTACACTCCTACAAGTTACCTCTTAGCCAACTTCACACTCAAGCCTAGGTACAATTTAGCAACCCATTTCTAGGCTTCTTTAAGCATAAATCTAGCCAATCATTTTCTTCTTCCTTGCAAGCAATCTGTCCTAGGACAAGATAAAGCCCAAAACCCTTCATGAAAACCTAGATCTTGAAATGATAAGTGAGGGAAGACTATGGATTAAGGGTGAGATTTGACAACACAATGAAACAAATCCATGGAAAAGAGAGAGAGAGAGAGAGAGAGAGAGAGAGAGAGAGAGAGAGAGAGAGAGATTCGGCCAAGAGAGGGAAGGAGAGAGCCCAATCTTTTGCTATAAATAGCACATCATTCTTGCCATTCAACTCACACCTTCTAACCCTTCAACTTTTCTCTCTAGAATTCTTGTCTTTGTGCTTTGTTTTTCCTTTATTCTCGAATTTTTCAAGAAACTCATCCAAGGCCGCCTCTAGACTGCTACTCGACCACCCTTTCGATCCAAAAAGTTTGGTAATTTAGTCAAGATTTAGTTTCGAGAGAAACCTTTCTCTTTTGAAGCTACTGTGAACTTACCGTAGGAGGTCATTCCGTTTGATAGCTGACGTACTTACTTTTTTTCCATAGTTGCCTTACCGCCAAGAAGAACGGTAGATTATTCTTACTCACTATCTCTAAGTATAAGTAGAATACCTCTAACTACTTTCTCTACCTGTACTCTAGAAAACTATATTCACGTTTTGTGTTTGAAATAAAAACAACTAGTAAATTTGTTCTACTAAAAACACGAAGAGAAATATGAGCATGATGAATAACTCGACTTTTACTCTAAATAAACATATATTATTTTGAATTTCTTCAAAAGAAAAAAAGAATGAAAATTTGAAAGATAAGAAATTAACGCTTGATTGAAAGTATTCGTATTTTGATCTTAAGGATGGTTATGAGAATGTATATGTGATTACTAGGATTACTTGTTTGATGTGTGATACAGCATTAGTGATATCCACTCCAAAGGTGTCCGTCCATGTGACACTATACTTTATATTGTGTGCTAAATATTTGGGCATAACTACGTGATGATATGAGTATGATAAGTAATATATAGTTAGATAATCTTGCTAATTTAGTTTCAAGATTATAATGAATGATTTATGTGTACTTACGTGAAAAATCCTACAGCGGAGTTTATGCATGCAAACGAGATATAGAAATTGAAAAAGTTAGAAACATGACACCTAGGGTGTGGTTAATGAAAAGACGTGTTTTGAAATCGCAATATAGCCAGACGTGGTAGTTTCATTAGAGATGTGTCTTGGTTATCCGTGGAGAGGAGCTAAGAAAAACCGCAATGAGGCCGAACATGGTAGTCCATTATGTGAATTATGAAAATTGCAATGTGGCCGATGTGGTAGCCCATTGTGTGTATGGATTTGGAAACTGCAATGTGGCCAGACTTGGTAGACTATTGTGTGTGTTGCCAATGGAGCCGGGCGTGATAGCTTCATTGGTAACATGTTTAAAAAGTGCTTTTGAAAATGTTGATTTGGTAAATGAAAATGAGGCACGGTCTACGATGAGTTGCGTAGGAAAAACACAGATATCACAAACACCAACATTAGTTTGAATAGTGAATGTGGATGTGTCATTGTTAATTGTTTTGTTAAATTTGCAAGTACTATGTGAAAATTGTTAATTTTATGATCTATTATTTGTAAGTTAAGGATTAGTGGGTATAGATTATTCTATTGAGCTTTTGTAGCTCATGGTGTTACCTTTGGTGACCCTGACATATTATATTGGTGGCGACGCTGATATAATGTGTCAGACCTTGTAGATGAACAGGGTGAACTCTATACCTTTGAGGCTTTCGGAACCGAGGAGCTGGCTAGGAATCCTAGGATGGAGGAGTTGGCGGAGCAGTAGATAGAAACCCAAGTTTCCTCTCCCGTGTTTAATAAAAGTACTCTTGTAGGAGTTATAATGTAATAATGAGCCAGACTCTTTTTAAGTTTTCAATAAAAATGTTTATTGAACGTTCCCAAAATTAGGGGCGTTACAGATTCGAATTGAATCCGATATATTGACAAGCCTAGACGTCACAATTAACAAATGGACCGGGTAAGCGAGTACTAACCAAGTTGGGCCCAAAATATATGGACCAAACTAGAAAGGACCATATGACATGAAGAGGGCTAATAAAAGGTTCACCATCTGTCTAGTTTTGAAGCAAATGATGTTAGAAGATAAAAAATCATTTGACAGAAAGTTAAGACCAAACTGGAAAGGACCATATGAGATTGTTTCCACAATTAGAGTGGGGGCATACTACCTCTGAGCAACAGATAGAACATCCTTGGAAATTGGAACAATACACACCTTAAGAAGTAGCATAACTAAAGATGTGGCAGGGTTCTGTTGCGTCCATATGTGGGAGAATGCTTTCGTGCACTATGGTGTTTCGCCGAAAACGTCCTCCAATGGCTAAGTTAGCTTCTGAGTAAATTGCTCGAGTTGGTTGAGATGTTGCCCCTATGCCACCTTCAAATGGATTGTTTTGACATCTTAGAGTCATTTTCCTGCACATTTTCTCAGTGGTTGTGGTTGGTGTCTCATAAATTGGTCAAGTCGGATGACCTGGCTCAGTTTGGGCGGTCCAACGGCCAACCATCTTGCATATTATGTGTTCCATGCCAATCGATCTCAATTTTCCTCCCACAATGTCCCTTTAACTCCATAGTATTCGGTTCAATGCCGAATAATGGCGGGCTAATATGTTGTTGAGTTGATTGGCCGGTCTTTAATGCCATGATGTTATCATTCATATCCACAAATTGATGTGCACATTAAATCCGAAGTGATGCATTCGCAGACTTTGCGACATGCTCTCTCAGGCGACTCTATGCATCGTGCCTTTTTGCCCCTATCTATAAATATAGAAAGTTGGGCATTCCTTTTGCCTTCGCCGCGATTAACAAATGGGCCGGGTAAGAGAGTACTAACCGAGTTGGGCCTAAAATAAATGTGTTGGGTCAGCCCGGCCAGGTTGATGCCCACTAAACCCAGGGCTTTTGTGACACCCACCACAATCTAGATGTTTCCTAGTATGACATATTCCAAGGTCCAAGGACAAGGAGTACAGAATACAGATGTATCCCACGACTCGTATATTTTGGGAGAAATTGAAAAATTGAGGGAGTTTTAGGGCAAATCCCGCTGTTTTCCCAAAATTTTCACCTTCTTCTTCTTCCCGCTACTCCTCTCCCTCTCTTTTCAATTCACACGCACAGTATACCCATTTGATTATTTATCAAGCACATGTAACTTGTAAGCTCGCTCGCGCGCTCTCTCTCTCTCTCTCTCTCTCTCTCTCTCTCTCTCTCTCTACTACGTGCGCGCAACACACCATATGCGCTTGTATGTAAGCCTATATATTATGTGCAGCGCGAGTACCAGTACTCTTTGAGGTTTTCCATTTTTCTTTTTTCTTTTTTTCCCCTGAATTAATTTGCCTTTAGATTGATGCCTAATAGACTCTCTTTTTTTGGGTTAGTTGATGCATAATAGACTTGTTATATTCCTTGCCAATTATGCCACTGTGTGCTGTTGAACTTGTTTATGTTTCAATTTCAATCGGTCGAGCTGGTTCGTTGTTATAGGTGATTCTGAGTTTCATTCTTAGTTGGGGGTTTGGTTGATTAAGACAGATTTTAGGGTTCATGGGGAGATGTGGGGAATCGTTTTATGGTTTTGGAGAAATGCGTTATTACACTTGAAAACCCTAGCTAAAGTGACTAAGAGTTTTTTTTTTTTTACGGTTTTGGTTTCATTAGATTTTATCTTATTCTGATTTTCGTTCTTAGTTGGGATTTTGCTGGTCAAGACAGATGTTAGAGGTTATGAGGAAATGTAGGGAAACATTTTGTGGCTTTTGAGGGAATGAAGTTCCCATTAATGGGTTTATGGGGAAATGAAGGCAAACATTTTGTGGCTTTTATTTCCAATTTGTTTGGTAAGTCGGTCCGATTATGCCACTGTACGCTGTTGAACTTGTAGGGAAACGTTTTATGGGTTTTGAGGAAATGCAGTTATTACACTTTAAAACCCTAGCTAAGGTGATTGAGAGTTGGTTTTCTTAGGATTTTAGTTTTTGGATTTTGGTTTCATTTGATCATATCTTATCCTGATATTCATTCTTAGTTGGGATTTTGCTGATAAAGACAGATGTTAGGGTTTATGCCTTATGTGAAAATGTAGGGAAACATTTTGTGGCTTTTGAGAGAATGAAGTTCCTATTAATGGGTTTATGGGGAAATGTAGGCAAACATTTTGTGGCTTTTATTTCCAATTTGTTTGGTGAAGTCGACCCAATTATGCCACTGTGTTCTCTTGAACTTGTTTGTGTTTCGATTGCTCGGGCTTGTTCGTTGTTATATGTGATTCTGAATTGCATTCATAGTTGGGGGTTTTGTAGATCAAGACAGGTTTATGGGGAGATGTAGGGAAACCTTTTATGGGTTTTGAGGAAATGCAGTTATTACACTTGAAAACCCTAGCTAAAGTGATTAAGAGTTGGTTTTCTTAGAATTTTTGGTTTTTGGATTTTGGTTTCATTATATTATATCTTATTCTGATATTCATTCTTAGTTGGGATTTTGCTGATCAAGATAGATTTTATGGTTTATGGGGGAAATGTAGGGGAATGTTTTATGGGTTTTTAGGTAAGAAAGTTGTTAACCCTTGAAAACCCTAGCTAAAGTGATTGATAGAAAGTTTTATCAGAATTTTTGGTTTTTGGTTTCATTAGATTCGTTGATATCCTTTTGGTTACTCTATTGTGGAGATATAGCCTTGTTATTTGGTTATTGTGCTCTTTTTGGGTCTCCGGAGATTCGTTTGGTTTCTAGGAAAGCACATGAAAAGAAACGAGCGTAAGATTTTTGTTTCATGTTTAGTGGTGATTTGATTCTCAGCCAAGGAAATCTTAGTTCAGATAAGACAAATGTAGGCTCGCAAGGTTTCTTAGTCTGTTGGATCAATATTATGACGAGCTTTTAATTTTAGTAGCGGATGCCTCTCATGTTTATTTTACTTCTTTTTTCTGGTGACAAGATAGAATCAATGTTTCAGTTTCATTTATTCCCCAGCATTTTTTTTGGGCCATGCAATCAATGGAGGAGCTGTAATTTCTGCTGATAGATGGGAATATTGTGCTATAGATTATGCATTTTGCACAAAAATACCAATAAAAATGCCGGACCATAAAATATCATATCCATGCCTTTTGTAAAATTGTCAAAATTAAACTTTGAAGCAAATAAATCAAATGCAGGGAGATTAGTAGGTAAATCTATTAAATGCAATAGTTTCCAATAAATTCAGCAGCTGTGATGTCTCCGCCACATGTTTTCGAGATAAAAGGGGAAAAGATTTCTCCTCTCATCTCGATAGAACCACAAACAGTATTTTTCCCCACAGCCCTAGCACTTAGGTTGTAGGTCACTAGAACTACACTGGTCCACTAGTGAAATTCAACTTTGCCATGACATGTGCATAACATGCAGTCTTGAAAATTTGGATGTAACCAAAAAACATCACCCAAAGGAGACAATTCAACAATAGGCAATAATCTCAATTCTCAAAATTCAAAACATAAACCGACAAATGATGATTTGAATGTGACACCAAAGATCATGTGAAGTAATGGAGGTGGAAATTTTGTACCAATGCATGCCAATCATATCTACTGTATTTGGATTTTTTCATGGTATGGACTACGGAGAAATGAAATATATTCTACATATACAAGAGTGGCTTGACAAAACATTGTGTTTTTGGCAAATATCTGCTTATTGAAAAACACCACCAAAAGAAGGGAAAAAGGAAAATTTGACTTCATGTTATTCTCCTATGGTTTTTCTTTCCTTTTCTTTCCATTGCAAATCCATGATTTGAACATAGCATGAATGGCAGCAAATTGCAAGCAATGGTTGCTGAATGTTTGTTTGTTATGATGTTATCTATGTAGTGTCGTTGCTTTTGATCTCTCGGTTGTTTGAAATGGCAATTTTTTTTTAAGAGATTGAAATGGAAAATGAGGATGTAATTCCTACAAAGTGGAGGTGTGTAAGTTGACGGAAAGGAAAACAAAAAAGTATATTCTCCAGTTTATGTGGAAAAAGTGGAATATTAATTGACTTTTTATCTTTGTCATGATGGATGGTTTTGCATGGAATGTCAAACATGATTCAAGGGAACTAATTCTTGCAATAAAATTTTGATGGTGGGGCCACACTTTCTAATTTACATATCAACTACAATATTGAGAAAGACACATTTGAAGTAGTTCGGGGTAAAGTTGCATACATATTTTTGGAAAAAATGGACTAAGTTGATGGTTTGGACATATTTAGTTTGCACATACATTGGCCTCCAATTTTAGCTATTCTCTTGCAAGTTTGTGCATTGACCTCCTTCCTTTCTTTTCAAATATCAATTGTGTATTTTCTTTTTCTTAAGTTAGTGCAATGCCCCATGTATACCATTAGCCCATTAAGTAACTTGTTGGAGTCTAACCACTGGGCCAAAATGCTTAAGTACAAGTTACAAACTTACAAGTAGTAATTTACATAGTTTCTTATATTTCCATGATTATCTCCCACGTAGACTTATGAAGTGGGATGGAGCATCACAATCTTCCAACCTTTATGGCTTCGTGCCCTTGCAAGGAGTTGAGAACTATTGTCACCGTGGTAATTCACAGGTTTATTCCCAACTGATCTGGGTCACCACGATATTTCACGGTTTTTTCGCTTGGTGGCCAGAGTCCCGGGCCCACACGATAGTGTACATGGAACCACTGGCCCATATGTTGGAGTCTAACTGTATGACCCAAAATTTTAAGCCCGAGTTAGTAGTAGTAGCAGTAGTAATTTACTTAGTTCCTTATATTCTTGAGATCACCACGTAGACTTTCAACGTGGACTGGCATGTCACGGCTAAGGTTTGTGATGTCTGTTGACACTCTTCAGTGGTTATTATTATCTAGGAGGGAATCCTTCATGATTTTTTAGGCTTTTGGACTCAATTGTATTTTTCAAGTTTATTGTCAACAATGCAAATATGTACAACATCAAAAACACTTGCAATTGGCAACATCATGATTTCTTCGTGCAAGTTTTGTTTGTGATTTAGTTATCTGTGTTACCACTTATTAGGGCTTGTTCTACTGTTAAGGACAAGCGCACTGTGTGTCCTTTCGTATTGGTATAAAGACCGGACCACTGATTTCCTGATTTTGTAGTTATTTGATAATGTTCTTCATTCAATTGCCGTTGTTTGTGTGGCTGCAGAGTGCAGAGTGAAGATTTCTGTTGGTTTGTGATTCTTGCTCGGTTCCATGAGTCACAATATCAAATTAAGCACGGAAATGATAGGTTCTCTTTAGCGTGTTATGTATTCCATGTGAAACTCTGAGTCAGATTTGGATTTCATACATGGAGTGCAACAAAGATGAAGCCATCAGGGCCAAGGGCATTGCGGAGAAAAAGATGCAAATTAATGATTTTGAAGGAGCTCGGAAGATTGCAAACAAGGCCCAACAACTTTATCCAGACCTTGAGAATATTTACCAGCTGATAATGGTCTGTAATGTTCACTGTTCCGCCCTCAACAAAATATGTGGGTCCGAGATGGACTGGTATGGAATCCTTCAAGTTGAAAGATTTGCTAATGAGGTGATCATCAAGAAGCAATACCGGAAACTTGCACTCCTTCTTCATCCTGATAAAAACAAGTTTCCTGGTGCAGAATCTGCTTTTAAGCTGATTGGGGAAGCAAATATGGTGCTTTCGGACAAAGGAAAACGTTCTTTGTATGATAGCAAGTGTATTGTTTCAATGAGAACTGCTGCAACGAAACCACCACCGCATCAGTTGAACCGGAACTTTTATGATTGGACACAATATCCGCCTACCGAGAAAAGTTCATCCATTGGCCAGCAAACCTTTTGGACATCTTGCCCTTTTTGTAACATGAGGTATCAGTATTACAGAGAACATATCAACAGAGCTTTACTCTGTCAAAAGTGCACAAAACCCTTTACTGCTTATGATTTAGGTGCTCAAAGTGTTCCACTCAGATCTAACTTTGCTCAGCCTCCATTTCCACAACAGAAACCGGCTCAACATCAGGGATCCTTTAACATGGGTCCGGATAAAAATACTGGTGGTTTTCCACCTTCTCATAAGGGATCCCAGGGAAATTTTAGCAACAAGACAATGGCGTCAAAACCAATGTCCAAAACAGGAAGCACTGCTGAGGTTGGTGGAGGTTCTACAACCAAAGTGAAAGAAGATGGGCTGGCAAATAATGAAGGCAGGAAGGAAGGGGTTGGATCAGCAAAGGTTGATGCAGTGAAGTGCAGGGAGTCAAGAACTTCAACCAACATAAACAGGAAAAGAAGGCGGAAATTGGTTGTGGAATCTAGTGAAAGTAATGATACTGCAACTAGTGCCGACACAGAAGAGGTGGTCATCCAAGAAAACGGTGTTAGTCCTGCTGGGCCGAATTCTGAGGTCAATGGGGTTAACCATCCTCGGAGATCATTTCGCAAAAGGCAGCATGTTTCATACAATGAAAGTTTAGGTGATATGAGCCCCCTGAGGTGGAATGCGTCATCCAGAGACAGTAAAGAAGAGTTGAAAGAAAGTTTAAAAAATGGGGTATCTAGAATGGGTAAACCAAGTGAAACTGCAGCTGTAAATAGAGATAATGAAGGTACCAAAGAAGGACATGTTGATGCTGAAGGAAGCTTGCCGAACAGAAGTGGTGAGGTAAATGGAGAAGCAACTGTCATGGGCGACCACAATGCTGGAACATCTGGAGTCAAAGGCAATGATTCTGAATCAGATTCAGATTCTAGTTGTGAACCGGAACCTGTGGTTTACGAATGCCCTGATACAGAGTTCAATGATTTTGACAAGGATAGAGAGGAAAATTGTTTTGGTGTTGATCAGCTCTGGGCTTGTTATGACACAAATGAAGGCATGCCAAGATTCTATGCCCGTATCAGGAAAGTATTTTCACCTGGATTTAGGCTACGGATCACTTGGCTAGAGCCTCATCTAGAGGACCCAGATAAGATTAATTGGTTCAATGGAGATTTGCCCATTGGTTGTGGCAAATTTATTCAAGGGGAAACGCAAGAAGCTATCGATCGTGTTTCATTCTCTCATCAGGTCCAGTTTCAAAAAGGAAGTGAGAGATGTTCTTACTTGATATATCCTAGAAAGGGTGAGACTTGGGCTCTATTCAAGGACTGGGATATCAGCTGGAGTTCTGACCCAGAAAATCATAAAAAGTACCAGTATGAAATTGTAGAGGTTATCTCTGATTTTGTGAGTGATGATGGTACAAGGGTTGCTTACTTGGAAAAAGTAGTCGGCTTTGTTAGTGTGTTTCAGCCAACCTCAAGGGAAGGGAAATCCTCGGTCCTAATACCGCCTGCTGAGTTACTAAGGTTTTCCCATCGTGTACCCTCATTTAAGTTGATGGGCACAGAAAAAGAAGGTATCCCTGAAGGATCTTTTGAACTCGATCCTGCTGCTCTGGATACTATCTTTGATGAGCGTGGCGATGTGACGATGGAAGTTGAAGGTTTGGATGTTAAAGCTGATGTTTCAAATCATAAATCTCCAGAAAAGGCTCTGAAAACCGTTAAGGGTGCTGAGAAGTTGAAAACTCCAGTGAAGTGTGTTGGTTCTGAAGGGAAGACTGATTTTGACAAGGAGACATTTACACCTCGGAGATCCCCGAGGGAGTTGAACCACAAAGATAAGAAGATAAACCAGACGAATTATATTCCATGCCCAACTCAAGAGAGAACTACCAAGGGTTTACATGGGGCTAAAGATAAGATACATGCTGACCTTACGCCGTCAAAAGGAAGCACTCCATCATCTCAAGGTGGTGAGAAAACAAATCTACCCATGAACTGTGCAAGTCCCCGCATTTCTGCAAAAAACTCAAGCTTTTCTAAGTCTTTTTCTCCGGGTGGCCAAGTCTTAGAAGAGTTTCACGGCTTCAAGGGTGAGAAATCGGCAGAGAAGTTTGACACTGGTCAGATATGGGCTCTCTACGATGACGAGGGAATGCCTAAGATTTATGCTCAGGTAAAGAAAGTTGTATCTTCTCCATTCCGGTTGCGTGTGGCTGTGCTTGAATCATGCACGCTATCTAAAGGTAGAGCCGATGCTGTTTGTTGTGGGCCATTCAAACTTCAAACTGGAAAAGACATGGAATTTTCACCTGATGGTTTTTCGCATATGTTAGCAGCAGAACGCATTGGCAAGGACTTGTTTAAAATCTTTCCCAGGGTTGGGGAGATTTGGGCATTGTATAAGGATTGGAATGCTGAAATTTCTTGTTCAGACCTTAAAAAGGGTAAGTATGAAATAGTCCAAGTACTTGAATATAATGAGCGCTGCATCAAAATTGCAACTTTGGCTCGTCGGAAGGGTTTCAAGTCCGTTTTTGGGGCTCCAAGAAGACTAAGGTCAGGTACTGGTGAAATGGAGATACCCCAATTTGAGTTAGCAAGATTCTCTCACCAGATCCCTGCTTTTAATGTCACAGAGGAGAAAGACCGCCTCCTGAGCAACTGTTGGGAGCTTGATCCTGCAGCAATTCCAGGTACTCTTTTTCTTTGTCCAATTCCCAAGAAATTTCTTTTGTGTGGATTAAGGTGCGGGATGGTATGACATGGGACCAACCGACTCATGACAGAGTGCTATTTGTGACGTAAGGGAACAAGTCTTCCAGAGGCTTATATGATACCCTTTTTTTTTTTTTTTTAATTTCATTTTGAACTTTTACCCCTCGTCCATAACTGTCATTGTATTTGTTTCAGATTTCTGTGCTTGATTTACTGGGAAAAAGACCCCTCAGTCAACAACTCATTCAGCTTGGCCTTCTTGGTGATGGATGGGGGTGTGCCTTGCAATTTGACCAACATAAACATGGTGAAACAATGTTCTGTACACTGCAACTGACTCTGTGCCACATTTTTGGAGTAATTGTTACCTTGTTTTGGCTGCAGCACTTAGATTTTGGAGATATGTTATTTACTTGCACAACTCCTTGAATTGCATATTCTCTCATTAGTGAGCACGAACAGGGATTGTTGGTAAGCCTTGGTTTCTTCTAACCCTTTTCCAAGGGAATGTGCTATTTTCGATGGTCACAAAGGGAGTAGCTTTAAATTGTTGTGACTGCAGATTAGATTAGGATAGCTTGTCTATTCACGCCTGTTTGCCCTTTGGCCATTTTGTACGTTGGCGTTATTTTCTTCAACTGGACGTATCCTAGCCTTAAATTACATGATACTGAGTACACTGGGAGCAACAAGGCTGATGCTTGTGCCTTTTTTGCAAGCATAAGCCACATTGTTAGACGCCTCTGTTTACTTTGGAGAAATCTCAGCATTGCATTGTTGCCAAAACGCCATATTTTTAGCCAAGATCCCTTATGTTTCTTTTGAACAAATTGACATGTAGTCTATGTCAATCTGATATCATTATCCTTATTTTCCGTGTCTAGAGTTTGTTTAACTTGATAACTCAACATGTCTTGTCTTAAAGTATTTTCCTTCTTCAAGAGAGTGTTTTCCTTTAATTCTGTTTGCACGAAAGGAGTGGGGCTAAGGCTGCATAATCTACTACCCCTCCCATTACCCTGTGCCAAGCGATGTTCTTTCTTTTCAAAATAATATTCTCTTTGCTATCTTGCTTCCTAAAGGGTTTTTCCAAAACATGTACTTGTATTGTGTGACTGCTTCTCTCAATTTCCAACATTGCAGGTATATAAAAGTATTGCTGACACTAATCTTCCATTTTTCTATCGCCTTTTCTTCTGTTAAAATAAACTGACTATTCTGAATAAATGAATGATGAAGCTTCTAGCTTTAAATGTGTGAAAGTTATTGGTGAAGTATGCTTTCAATCCTTGAAACTGCTGGTACGAAGCAGCTAGAAAATGTATGGAAAAATAGCTCGAGTGCAAAAAATTTCCATGATTCCCACTTACAACTATCTGAATGGTAATCTTTGTTGAATCGTGATTTCAGGCGGAATTCTTTTGTTAGATTTAGCAAGTGGATGTTCTTGGCCCATCTCCATATACTCAATATGTTAGGTTTGGCGCCAGTTGCATGTTTGATCTTCATTTGATGATTGATGATGGTTTCAGTATTTATTAGTATGATGTTTAGCCCGTTTTGCCTTAAAAAACCTGGAAATTGAATTGCATTTTCCTTCGCTGTCATACTTGTGAATTACTCTCTTTTATACTCCTGGACATCTAGTTTGTTGTCCTTCACATTTCGGAACATTAATTGCCAGGTTCTGGTTCATAGTTCCCGCGACTTAGTTTGGTGATGAATCGTTTCCTGATCTCAAGTATATTTTTCAAGACTACATTGCTTTGCATTACTGGTAGCAAATCTTTCAGTGAGTTGGGAATTCAGATAGGTAATGGCTAGTTAGGTGGTTGTCGACAAACCAAAGGCATGTAAATAAGTGGGGATGATGGCATTGGCAAAAGATGTGGTAGCACCGTAGTTAATAAACAAAGCTCGATGCATCTGAAACTCCTTACTTAACAAGTTTGGGCTCGTGATTGGCTTAGTTAAAAGTTTGCTTGAGATCTGTTGAAAAATAAATGAGATTTTCAATCCATTTTAAAGCTTGCTAAGATTGAACAACTTGTAATTCATATATGCTCATTAGCTCGTTTAGTGTTGTTAGGGCTGTGCTGTTATTTGTTTTATGCAGAGTTTTTTTGTTATAATATAGCATAGATTTTTGCTCTTGTGGCCATGAAACTGTTGGGGTTCCTAGTTTTTTGGGTGACAAGATGGCTTGCAAGCAGTGGTGGACTCAAAAATTCTATGTTGTGGGCCACTACATATTCACTACTTGAAACTAAAATTCACAATCAAGCTAAGTTACAACAAAATAGGCGGGTAAACATTACTAATAATTATGCAAAAAAGTCCATAAAATATATGCTTCCAAAAGTTCATATTTGAAATGCTTCCAAAATTTTCTAGACATAATGTACTTATATGTGGGTTTTTTTTAAAGCCAATTAATCCTCTTTTGTTTATAACCAATTTTTTTGGTTTTTAAAAAAGGGAATTGAGTGGGTGCGCATGGACAAAAATAGCTTTGGCTAATGTGAAATGGACAACTGACTAAATAGAGAGCAAAGTAAAATTTAGGGGATTGGAATGTCAGAGCCTAAAAACAGAATTACTTGTCTCGTAGTTTATGGACTGGTTTGGACTTCTCTTCTAATTTGTTTCTCTGCTACAAATTTTGAAACAATAGTGACCGGCCCCAGGGCCCTGACAATTTCGGGGTTTAAAATGAGGAAAATGTCGGGTCAGGATATGTTTTGATAATTAATACTCATTAAGGACAAACTAAGAATATTTGTTAATATTGAAAATGTCTTTGGCGAGTATTAATTATCAAAACACATCATTTGCAGTCATTTTTCCTTTAAAATGAGATTTTGAAGTGGGCCCTAACATTTCTTGAAAAAAGAGCTGTTAGTAAATTATAAATAGATGAAACATGATATTTAAGATCATAATATAATTAAAACGAGCCTAAGCTTTAATAATATAGTACTATTAAAAAAATTAAATCAAATACAATGAAGTATCGCTCATACCCTATGTTGTCTCTAACTAATCATGTTTATTTAATTTAATTATAAGAATACTATCATTAACAATGAAATTATTATCCTAGTTTAAACATTGTTGATCGAAGTTTGTTGAAGTACAAATTAAGTAATGTGGTTCTTCATATCAAAAGTGTTTTATTTTTATTTAACATGAAAAGTTAAAAGGAAAATAAAGGTCTATGAAACATAAAACTTTGATCAAAAAATTTTATTCATGATATTAGTGGAAAAATAATAATGGTATATGATCATGGAGTGCAAAAAAAATAAATTCTAAGACTTTGAGCACATCTACACACTACATTTGTTACAAGAACTGTGTTCTACATGCATTATTTTCAAGTTTCTACAAAGAAATGCCATTCAAAAAAAAAACCAGAGAAATGAAAAATTAGCTTTTACCCAAAATGAGTACTGGAGGAATCAATCTTGGACACCGAAGGAAGAAGAAACACGCACAAACCACTGAGCCATAGTATTTCATGTGTTCAACTTTGCCGTAGTTAATATTTATCATCGATAAGAATGTTATGGAAAGGGAGCCCTGTTTTCTGCCCAACTTTCAAGGCCTAAAGTGACGGCACATCCGACTTCACTTCAGAACCGGCCCTAACTAGCCCTTATCATAGTGTAATATGCTATCTGAATTATCATTACAATGACTGACTCTGAGAAATAAAAAATACTATATGTTATGGGGTTGTAATGCAGAGCAAAAAAGTATAAAGTGGGACAATGCAAAATTATGGCTATTTGAGCGGGAAAACATGTCTTCCCGCACTAATTACTAGGCTCTGTTTGGAACTTGAGGATGGAAGGAGAAAGAAAGATAAAGTAATAAAGAGAAAAATCGAAGGGAAATTTAAGAGAAAATTGGAGAAAAAATTGAAGGTAGACCAGGTAGATGGGGTAGTTAAGTGATATCGACTAACTGAGGAGGTATCTGCGATTGTTACCCCATATTTTACTGGTAAGGGTTTAAAATGAAAATTGTACAAATATATGGGATTAATTTGTCACACAAATACAATTCAAGGTCTTATATGTAACTACTCTTCATATATATTTGGGCATATAATTTAGGAAATAAATTTTCGCGCTTCACTTTTTACTGATAACGCTCCAATTTTAACGTGAAATTACTAGTAACTCATGAACAAAGTGGAACGTCATCAGTAAAAAGTGAAACGCGAATATTTATTTCCTATAATTTATAAACTAAACAATGGGAATAAATTTTTTGGAACTTGAGGACGGATGTAATTTATACGTAACTACTCTCTGTACAATTTGAAGGTTTTCTATATAGGTTACTAGGCTTTGTTTGAAACTTGAGGATGGAAATGGAGAAGGAAAGGAAATAAATAATAAAAAGAAAAATTAAGAGAAAATTTAACTAGTTTTCGAAACTTTCTCCTTCTCTTTCTTTATGTAAACCAAACAATGGAAAGAAGTTTTTTTAAAAATTGCCTTCTTTACCATTTCTTTTCACAAGTTAGAAACTAGAAAGCAATAATGGACCATAATTGAAAGGATCCCAGGTAAATGGGGTAGTGTCTGCAATTGTTACACTACCCATTTGATAAAACCTCCAAAGGGTTGGGATTGGATTAACAATCTCAAGGGATTATTAATACTGTGTTTGGTAACCAAAAATGGGTTGGAATTATTAGTCCTTAAGACTAGCAAATGGGTATTAGGGGTATTGAGAAAGGCCTCTCCCACTTGGTATTAACAATCCAATCCTATCCTTGCCAATGCACAAATACGAAAATAGCCTTCACCAATTCCATCTCCTTACCAATGCTATCCCATGTGACGGGCAAAAACGAAAAATGTATACTATCAATCCAATCCTATTCCATGTGAAACAAACATGGTATTAATAATCCCATCATCTAATTTCATATCAAACAAACATACTCATCACCAATCCCATCTCTTTACCAATCCCTTCTCATTACCAATTCAAATCCTAATCACATCTCCTTACGAATCTCAACCATCTATCACTGTTATCAAACGAGGCCTAAAGGGCTAAGGGCTTAAAATCAAAAAAGTACAAATATGGGGATTAATTTGTCACACAAACACAATTCGAAGGCTTTTTCCGTAAGTACTCTCAGTATATATTTGTGCATATTGAGTGTATAATTTATCAGCCGTAATTTTTTTTAACAAATCGATCGGATCCAAAGTTACCAACCAGCTCATTATCTGAATCTTAAATCGAACAAAAGCAGCCTAACGATCAGGCCAAGGTACCTTTCTCTCTCTCTCTCTCTCTCTCTCTCTGTGTTCTTTATTAATTTTTATGGGTAATCAGATGCGTAAATGGAAGCTGATAGTAGCGGATTTCATGCCGTTGATGTTGTTCTGTAGGGTCTAGGACATAGTTACTTGATGTTTCCTACAAATGTGCGAAGTTTTTTTAATTTATTTTATATTTTATAAGTGTTCATTCTCATTAACATGAAAAAATACCAGAAACCCTATTCTCAGTTGTACAAACTCAAATTCAAACACTACACCCACCTCCCAGGGTGGTAGCCAAGATGGCAATGGGTTACTCCCATTGGGTTTGGCTCTCATGTGGTCACATGTTCGAGGCGTGTTGACGCTCCCTCGCTCCCGTTTGAATCCCATGATTTGCCTTATTCGGCCTTAGGTGGGGTGGTGCGCACCAATGGGTTTCAGGTCTCCTTTGTAGCCTTGCTGCAGGTCTGGAGTACCTATGGTCATGTCCGGAGGAGAGTTGCTACGCCGGTCGGCCCCTACTCCACCCTTTTCATTAGCAAAAAAAACCTACACTGTAGTGGCCCGGATAAATGGGGCTCGGTACTGAACCCCAAAGATGTACCACCGAGCACGAATGAGGGCTCTGTACCGACCCCGGAGACATATTACCGAGGGCTCCGTACCGATCCCGGAGACGTACCCCCGAGGGCTGCGTACCGGCCCCGGAGACATTACCGAGGGCTCCTGAGCAAGCCTCCTACGCCTGATGAGACATAGCATCGAGAAGAATCCTCGCGAATGGCTGACCTGGCCATGTGCTCCGTAACTGCCTTATTCGGTGCGTCATCTATGAAGTCACCCGAGGCGGTTATCCGAGCATGACCTCTACGCGCTAGCTTGGGGGCCAAGCAAACCAAGATCTATAAATACAAAGGGACTCTAACCTAAAGAGGTATGCCATTCTACCCTAACCCTAGACCGAAATTCCTCCCCTGTGATCTAACTTGATTATCGGAGGGTCACTGGGCTACTTAAGCCCTAGTGACTTGTTGCAGGTCCAGGAGAAGCAAGAGCACGGAGCCACGGAGGTGGGAATCTAACCTGAATCACGGTCAAGATCCCGACAAATCGAACCCCCACATACACCCAAGATTTATACGGAACCCTTAAAAGGCTGAGCAATGCCCAGCTCCTACACAAATTCACATTCTCTTAGGATGGTTTCATCTAGCGGTGATATTAAAAACCGAAAAAACCGGCCGAAATAGTTGGTTCGGTTCAGTTTGGGAAATAGATTCGGTTCAGTTCGGTTTTGCTTTTCCAAATATATTTTTTACGGTTCAGTTTTCGATTTTAAGGAGGTCAAAACCGAACCAAACCGAACTACATATACATCTCTAATCTCCACCGTTGATATCTAAATGAGATATCTACCGTTGAAAGATCAAATCCTCTCTCTCTCTCTCTCTCTCTCTCTCTCTCGTTTCCCTCACTCACTAGTCACCACAGCAAAAACCACCGATCGACCTCACTCACCACTGCGAAAACCACCGAGACCTCAAGATCGATCGACTCCATCTCTCTTCGTCACATCCTTCGGTCCTTGAAGATCGATGGTTCAGGTAACTATTAGTTACTAGTTAATTAGATAACGGTTAAGTGATTTTGTTGGGATTCCTGTTGTTGCCTTTCGATTCCACAAGCGTGGAGGCCTGTTGAAGTTCCTATGCTATGGAGAATTTGATGATATGAAGTATTTTTCTGCATTTTTGCGCCTCAATTTGATGCTATGGAGAAAATCGAAAATCGAAACAAACCGACCGAAACCGAATGAACCAAAACCGAAAAAACCGATCACCTCTTCAATTGGTTTCGGGAGCTACATATGGAAAACCGAACCGATTTTTCAGTTGTTAAAATCCCCTAAAACCGAACCGACCAAACCGAAATCACCCCTAGTTTTTTCATCCTTAGAGAAGTCAAAAATTCTCTAACAGAATTCACAATGTCAAGGACTCAAGGGTAACCTGTTCGAAATCTGTGTCAATGTGTCATGCCCTTGGAAGATCCTTGTATTCCTCTCGCTCCATATAGCATAAACAGGCATACAGCAGCTGCAAGGGAGCATTTCAAACTAGTATTCCTGAGAAACTTCCCTTTAGAGCATCTCCAATGGGAGGAGTCAAATCCCACGTGGAGCACCTGTCAACATTGGCATTGCAAGTCTCTCCAATCTTTACCTTCAAATGTATAGTCAAATCTTACATGGATTTGGTATCAACCCATTTGCTTCAAAATTGACATGAGGACCAAATGCAAAAGTGACTTCACATCATTATTGGAGAGGAGGAATGTTGGGTGTCATATTGCCACATCTGCCTTCAAAAGTTTTTGACATCTTCAAATTTGAAGCAAATTCCGGAGATTTAGAGCATCTCCAACCGGAGCATGCCAAATCTGAGGTGAATTTTCAACGTAAACTTTTGACAGCTTCCTTCGTTCCAATCAAGCTGTCTTTCCTTGGGCCAAGTCCACGTGTAATTGAAGCTTGCTCCAAACATGCCAATTTTGGCATCAAGCTAGTGGCATGCCAATTTTTGAAAAACATAACCGTTTGAAAATTTTGGTTGTTTGAATTTGAAAAATGCCATTTGACATAAGGGTTGGAGAGGAATAGATTGATGTCAAATAAAAAGAATTAGGTATAAGGGTTGGAAATGAGGCTTTGATGTCAAATTGGGGATGCCAAAATGCCACATAAGCCTTCAAAAAAATTTTGACTTCTCCAATTTGAAATGAAGGGTTGGAGATGCTCTTAGCATTCAGTAGAAACTAATCAATAGCTAGATCCATGGTACAAGGCATGCCATTCATCAAATTCTTCTCGAAACTGAGGAGGAAAAGGTGCAATCAAAAAATAAATGGTCATGGGATTCTAACTGAAGTCGGCACAAACTGCATGCATCATCCACCTTCACAGCCCAGATTTTTAGTCTATATGTAATACTTAATCAATATTGGACAGCAAGCCAAAAGATGAAGGACCATTTGGGGACATGAGAGCCATCCAAATAACCTTGTGCCACTTCTGGATTGGAGCCTTGTTCCCGAGAGCATTCCTTGCAGAATTTGCAATACAAGAGCCACTAGAGTGGGGGAGCCACCTAACAGAGTCCTCCATGCTAGGCTCAGGAAATAAATTAGGGGGAGTAGCAGCCATAAGTGCTTGAGTGACACTATTCGTAACCCTTAGTCATCTCCATTGCCCAAGCACTAGGCACTAGGCATAGCATGCAAGCTTTGACCGATGGGGAGGGCATGTGAAAACATTTTCGGACATTTAGTTAGAAGTAGAGGATGAAAGATTGATTCGTCGGCAAATTGACTAAGAAGGTTTAATTTGCATATTGACTAAGAAGGTTTAGTATATTAAGATAAAAATTTCTTTTAATTGGGTATGGTTCATGAAGTTACCAGTAAAGTGCAGTCGATGTTGAGTTTTGCTTAGTCAAAACTAGTCCGGGGTTTTCCTTTCACAATAGCGGATTTAATCAAGTCAATGTACATATTTTCTTTTCCATCAATTGAGGTGTGGATAACAAATCAAACCTTTTCTAATGAGCAGTTCTTAAAGACTAAATGCATACAGTTTTAAGCACTACTCTTTTGTATTGGAATAAAACCTAATTGTCAATTGGATTGATTTAGCATCAAAGGGGTCAGCTCGGGTCTTAGTTGCACGAAGTGGGAGTGGGAACCAAAGCGGGGGCATGAGGGGGGGAGCGGGGGAATATAGAAGCTCCCAACGGTGGGAGGGTGAAAGTAACATGTTCATATATGACGAAAATAATGTAGCGTAGAATACACTTTGAAAGTACAATCATTTTATGGAGTAAAAATATCGAAAATGATATGGGTATCGACGGGGTCGGTACCGAAATCGTAGGGACGGCCATGCCGGGCCGTCTCCGGCCACCGGACGGCCGATCCGAGCCTTCCAAAATTTCTAAAAAAAAAAACGAGGGGGCCTGCACGAGAATCAACGGCATCCGAGGTGTGTAGGGTGCTTGATCCGAGCACCCCTTTTTCGTATATAGTACCGACCCGTCGGTACCAATAGTGCTACTGTAAAAATATGTACCTAGTTTAGCATAAGTGTAAGAAATGGGCTAGTGTTGCAATGTACGGTTTTTTTTTTTCATGATATCAGGACTTGAGTTAGATATTTGAGTTCATCAAAGACCAATGAAACTAATTAATTGCTGTTTTTATTTATATTTTACAATGATTGTACAAAAGCTCCTATCTTCGTAAGGAGCCGGCTCCCGTCAAGCTTCTTGGTTGGGAGCGTAGGAATGTGCTCCTAAGGTGAAAGCTGCTCCACTTTAGAAGCTCCCTACCCCTAAGGTTCGGGTTAACTGAGAGTTGATGAGAAAAATGGGATCACCTCCTATCAATTAGCCCCAGTGCTATTTGAGTCTCACCCTTTTGCCATTTCTCCCCCAACCACAACAATGATGGAACCTAGCTCTGCGCCTCACTAGAAGCCCCATAAGTACACATTATGTGGCACAATTGACTATTTGATGCCATTGTATGACATTAGACATGTCTAACAATTGCCATTGAAAATAAAAAGGTAGATATGATTATATATGAAGTAAAAGATGCACTTGAATTACTAAGAACTTGTTCTTGATCTTGGTGCTTATTAGGACCTGCCTATAATTTTTTTATTTTTTTCCCTGCGTCTAAACTAGGGGTGTTAAAAAACCGAACGAACTGAAAAAATCCGAAAAAAATCGACCGATCGGTTCGGTTTTCGGTCGGGGTGGTGGAGGAATTTTTCCGGTTCGGGGTGGACCGAACCGAACCAATTTCGGTTCAGTCTCGGTTTTATGAAAATTATGACCGACTGGACCGAACCGAACTGAATGTGGACCGAACCGAGAAGGACCGAACCGAACCGACTATATATTTTATATGATATTTATATTTGCATTAATCTTGACCGTTAGTTTAATTTATGTTCAATCTGGACCATCCACACAAACTCACAAACCCTGACATCTCTAACTCTCTCACTCTCATCTCATCAGACGCAGCCCTCAATCCCTCCCTCAGACCCTCCCTTCTCTCACGCCACCACGCCATCACCGACTCCTCTCTCCGCCTCAGTCCTGATCAGTGACCACACTCCTCTCTCCGCCTCACTACATCAACAATCGTGACGACGTTTCGTCAAGAGATCATGGATTCGTAGTCGGCGAGATACGCACTGGTTTGAGGTTTCCAGATTCTCTCTCTCTCTCTCTCTCTCTCTAGTCTGTAGCCACTTTACAATGACTTTGATTTCTTTTTCGTTGTTGAAACCCTAATCGAATTCTCTCAATCTCAGGCTTTCATCTTTTGTCTCTTGTCTCCTCCAGAACCTTGGCAGGGTGTTGAATCTGTTGATGTCTTGGGGTGTTGACGGCAAAGTTTTTGGTGAATCTGTGGATTGTGATACTATAGTCTATTTTGGTGAATCTGGTGTTGTGGTTGTGTAATGTTGAGGGTTGTAACCTATAATGTTTATCTGGAATTTGGAATTTTAGTTTTAATGCCTTAGTTGTAATCTGGTGTTAGAATTTGCAATTTGGAATTTTCGTTGTAGTGCCTTAGTTGTAAATTGCAATGTTGAATCTTGATAAGCTGCTTGACTTGTGCAAAAAAAGAAGAAGAGAGAAATTAAGAGAAAATTTATTCCTGGGCTTGGGCTGACCCTTTTGAATTTGAGCAAAAATTTATGGGTTTGAATTAAAAGCCACAGTGTTGGGTTGTCCCTTTTGAACTGTTTGAATTGAGCAAAAAATGCTAAAATTGATGGGTTTGGGCCAAATGGCCCACTGTCAATTTTATATTCGGCCCACCTAAGGCCCATTTCAGGCAGACCGAAATCCCCGAATGGACCGACCCCACCCCGAACCGAACCGAACTTGAACACCGTCAGGATCGGTTCTTTACATATTCACCCCGAACCGATTCGGTTTTCAAAAATTCCACCCCGAACCGACCGACCCCAAACCGAAATCACCCCTAGTCTGAAGGCCTTTAATATGCTAACTGAGGGGCTTTGCAGGACTTTTTTCATTCATTTGTGACCTAGGGCTGTGAAACACTTGCATTTTCCCCCCTTTCCTTCTTCATCTTGTTTTAGATTTGGCTACAGTAAATTGTTATTATTTTATTGGATTGCCAAATAATATAAACATTTTTTTTTATTGCAGTACGCAGTCTCCAATTTTCAATCATCTGTTGACATGAATACATGAGGTACATTGTAGAAGACAGTTTCTGAATAAAGACAGTTTCTAGTTTGAGGTTAATTTTTGTACCACTAACTGATGGGTTGTTTGGTTTCTTGAAGGAGTTTGCTTTGTGGGACAATGTTAAAACTTTTTTACCCCAGATTGTGTGCACTTGGAGGTGATAAAATTAGCCGTTGGCTTTATGAACAAACCAGTCGTTTTCACAGTGGACAGGTGCAGTCTTAAATTTGGTTTTTGGGTACTGCACTAGGTTTACAATTTTTCTTTCCATGCTAGTATTGTTTGAGATATGAGGATAATGTTGTACTTTTTGACTCCTGGAAGATGATCATTGACACTACGGTAGCAATATTTCAATTACTAATTTACTTCCATTATGTGTTGGGGAAAAAGTTTGTCATTTTACTTTGAATTGTGTGTTAGCTGCTTCTTTTCCCCGGCAGGTAACTGGCAGTGAACATTCTCTAATGAGCTTTTTCCATTCCTAAACTATATCAAGTCCTTTTCGGTATTGGACTGTTGGTTCTGTGACTTCTGTCCAGTTTATTTGAGATGTAATACAATTGCAATTTCGTAGCATTTCTTTCTTATTGTATTGTGCTCGACAACCTCAAGACCAGCAAATTTTTTGGTGAGGAGATGAGGTAGGCATAATGGAGATTTTGCTGGGAACTATGATGGACTGACATGGACATAAGGACGAAATTGATGCTCTTCACATTGGAGGGAAAATGGGAATCATATTAACCACCCTGTATGGGGTATGAAAGTCATGAGGATTAATGGAGGAAAAATAGATATGGGAGGGTGGGTTGCAAGGGCATTCAACAGCTAAATCATTGTGAGCTTGAAAGTTCCATGAAATTTGTATTTTGGTTTTGGTATGCAAACAGAGTGGTTAGAGCAAGCAAAGTGGGCTAACTCAGATAAGGGTCCTGTCGGACAAGGTTAGGTTTGCTCCGGAATTGTTTGGACAATATATGGGCAAGAAGAAAGTAGGTTTGGTTTGCGATGACGTTCGTGCACTTTGGATATTTTCTTGTCGATAGTAAATAAGTTGATGTTTGAGGGTATTTGCATTAGGGGTAAAGGGTTGTGGGAAGAAAGCGATGAAGGCATCTATTTTGGTTTTCAGTGGGGAAAGGGATATAGATTTGCTCTGACCTATGATGCATGAACACCGAAACCGACACTGACACAGACATGGGGACATGGGAATTCTAAAAAAATGGGGACACGGACACGGCGGGGACATGCCCCGTGTATATTTATTTATTTAAATAAATAAATAATTTTAGTTTGACACCTAGGAATTTTTAAAATATTACAATTTGGCCCCAAATTTTTTTTAAAAAATTACAATTTGGCCCCTAATTTTTTTTGAAAAATGCAGTTTGGCCCCCAAATTTTTTAAACAATTATAATTTGGCCCCTATCATGTCCCTATCAGTGTCCCCAACCGTGTCCCCGTAAAAAATTTAAATTAAATTATGGGACACGCCACGTGGCGTGTCCCATACGTGTCCCTGCGTGTTCCCGCCATGTCCCCGTGTCCCGATATTGCGTTACTTCAACCTCTAGAGGTGTCGGTGCTTCATAGGCTCTGACGTCTTTGGAGGCTTAGAGATTCTCATATTGTCGCTTACATAGTTACATCTGGTTCAGATTTGGGGCTATTGTTGGCTTATGCGTTAGACGGAGACTCAATGAGAAGTTGTGGGATTCTCATTTGCCTAGGTTAAATGAAGGTTCACTTTTCCTGGACGGGGTAGGTAATGCAACGACCTGATGAGGAAAATGTCTTGACCGTTTGCGAATAGGATGTCCTGGGCACTGTCAACTATTTCACTTGAGTGGTCAGATTTTTCTGATGACCCACATGAGTTGAGGGGAAAGGGTTGAAGTAATATCAGATTGTTAAGCTTAAGCAAACTCTTCTTCATGAGGAAGTGGTAGTTTCTGCTTGGATTCCAAACATGTATCTAATTTTCACTTTTTCAGCCTTGTAGAAACTCCCTTGCTTTCTGTTACATATCAAGACAAAAGCAGTGATTAAGGCCTTGTTCGTTTCACATTTTATTTTTGTTTAGTTTTCTAATCATTACTTCCTCTTTCCAATCATTACTCTATTTCTCCAATTATTACTTTGTCTTCTCTCTCTACTCATTACTCCTCTCTCAAATCATTACCCTATTTCTCTTTTCACCCACTACCAAAATAAAATACCCAATTTCATTTTGTTTTTTAATCATTACTCTTTCTCTTTTCTATCATTACCCTATTTTTCCAATTATTACTTTGTCATCTCTCTCTATCTCTCTCTAAGCATTACTCCTCCCTCTAATCATTACCCTATTTCTCTCTCCATCTACTATCAAAACTAAAATACCCAAAAATGCAAAACGAACACAGCCTAAGTTTCTTTGCTCTGCACTTTTATTGCTTGAGAGTGGTTTGGATCAGTTTTGTTTGGTTCAACGTCTCCATTATCTTGAAAACCATTAACTGACTTACAGATGCCTTGGGATAAGGCGGGTAAGGTGTCCCAGTATTCCTTACAATGTATTAATTGTGGTTTGTATAATCATATGCTTAATCTAGTGTTAGCAGTAAATTTTTTTCCCGAACGCTGATTAAAAAATATGAGCATACTCCGCTGGATATGGTTTGTATTGTCAAGCTTATGATACAGTTCGGCTCATTGGCCATAACTCAGAAACAGAAGCTGTCCACATTGGCATCCAAGATTTGTTTGGGTTACATGTGGTGTATTGTAGCATACCTCGTTGGTAAATTTGTCTTTGGAAAAACAAATAGGTCCATTGCTCCTTATGTTTGCATCGATTTCCCTGGGAAGAACTGTTCATTGTTTTGACCTGTTTTGATAGCTTTACAACAAACTTGGTGGTACAACTATAAGCAGTGATTTCGGGTTTGTTTATCGCCGAAACCAAAATGATATTGTAAAAACATCGGAACTCTTGCAGAGTTAAAAACTCCTAGAATCTATTATAAAAGAATTTTAGGTTTTCATTTTAAAATTTAGATATACTATATTGCCTAGTCTTTTTTACCATTTACAGGTAGAAGTGATTAATGTCTAATTTTGAATTCTACAATCATCATGTCAACAGCCCCTTTTTGTGCCAAGAAGCTTTTTCGGCGTGGAGGATTATCTGGATGATGACAACAGCCGGCCCTACACTTACCAGAAGGGGAAGAAGTCAAAGAATCCAGACAAGCATGTCTCATTCAAACAGCGTACAATAGCTTACATGGAACCATTCACACTTGATGTCTTCATTTCTAAGCGCTTTGTCTCAGCCTCACTCACACACAGGGTAACAAGCAAGCAGGTTGCAGTTGCTGGTACCAACTCTAACGACATCAAGGCAATGCTCAAGTCCCGGTCGGATATACCCGCTTGTTTGGCAGTTGGGCGAATTTTATCAGAGAGAGCAAGAGAAGCTGATGTTTACACTGCTTCTTATACTCCGAGGGAGAGGGACAAGTTTGAAGGAAAGATTAGAGCGGTTGTCCAGTCTCTCATTGACAATGGTATTGATGTCAAAGTCTATCTTGATTGAACCAGTTCTTTCTTTCTTATTTTGCCTTTATTTTATTTTAGCTTTATTGGCACCCTCCGTAGGTGGACATCATCCTTCTGTCACTGTTGTAGCCCCTTTTCCTTTGTATATCCTAGAAGAGTAGCATGTCAGCTTCCTTAGCAACTGTTTTTTAATGTAAAATGGAAATTCCCTCTGTGTTTGTGGGTGTGTGTGTGTCTGCGTGTGCACACTGTTCCTTTTTTGGGGTTGCTGTCCACGTTGTTCTGCTTTGCCATGGCAGATTTGTGTTGGTTAAAAGTTCTTCGGCTGTTGTACCTAGCTCCTTCGGAAGCTACGGAGAGAAAATAATTCAAAATGTCAACTTTGAAAACCAATTGGCTATGGTTGTTCGGGGAATTTCTTAACTCCCCCTATTCGTCTACATAGATGGCTTTTGCACCTAGTCTGCGATCGGATGGTGTTGTAAACTCAAGGGAGTACTCTGTGGGGTATATATGCTAGACAATGTGTCTCTGTGCTATAATGTAAGGGGGTAGACTTCACCTATCGTCTCTGCATTACTCTGACTGGATTGGAAATCAACTCACTCATATTTCTCATGTTTGTATTTGGTCTGCATTGATACGGATGAAGAGGTAGTCATTACCTACTAGGTGGGACTTTCAGTTAGTTTGGTTTGCAATTGATGTTAGTATGCTACTAATACTAAGGTTTGAGTAGCTACTGTATTGGTTGGAAGTGGATTGTTTAGCTGGTGGTGCTGCATTAGCGGTGGTTGGTGTTTTGGTTGAGGCGGCTAGGTAGAGAACTAGTGAAGTAGCGGTGTCTCAGAGGCAGTGGAGGGGAACTGAGTGATTGTAGTGGTAGTGGTGGCCGAAGACGAGGGAGATAATGGTGGTGGTTGGAGAACTTTTAACCTACGTACCATTTTGCCCATACAAAAAGGTTACGTGTGATGTGACTCGCACACAGTATGAAATGTTCAATTTTTAACCATTGATAGGGATTGGACTAATTAGAGAAGAAAAACAAAGTTCAAGGTTCAAACCGGTCCGATGAGAATTAGAGGGATGGAATTGAGATTCGAGAAAAGCTAGAGGATGATATCCTATATATTAATCGACATACGCAACTAATCGAATAGCAAAAAGTAGAGGAACAAACCTTTAAAACATAAATCTGAACACAAGTGTGTTCGGAACAGTTATATGTGTGTAAATCTTTGTGCATCTAAAAGTTTCGGATGTGGTTGTGTCGGAGTTTTGTTTTAGAGCTGCGAATGTAGCATTGCTAATTAAATAGGGGTGGCTGAAAAAAAAAAATTAAATAGGGGTGCATTTGTTAGTATTTGCCCCTATTAATTGAAATTTTTGGGGCAAATTTTCAAAGTCGTCCCTCTAGTTTTACAGTTGTCTCAATTTCGTCCCTCTAATTTCAATTGCTACAAAATAAACCTTGTAGTTTGTTTTACATTCCAAATTGGTAAAATCGTTAACACCATTAATGAAACTAACGGCAAAATATGATTAAAAAAAGTTTTTCAATTTTCAATCCGATTGAACCGGTGCGAAAATCTAATATTTTTGATCATTTTATCCGAGATGGTCGTAATGAATATTTGGCTCTAAGGTCTTTCAACGAGCACCTGGAAACTCCTTATTTAATTTCTGGGCTCTCTTAGGGTGCTCATTTAAATACCTTAGAACCAAAAATTTATTATGATCATTTAAGATTAAATGATTAAAAAAATAAGATCTTCACACCGATTCAAACAGATTAAAAATTGGAATACTTAATTTTTTAACTATATTGTTTAATATATAAACGGTGTAAAAAAATAAGTGTTCCAATTTTGAATCTGTTTGAACCGGTACGAAGGTCTTATTTTTCTAATCATTTTATATTACATGGTCATAATGGATTTTTGACTCTAAGACCTTTCAATGATCACTCTAAGAGAGTCCTGAAACTAAATAAAGAGTCTTCGGGTGCTCATCTTAAAGCCAAAAATTCATTATGACCACCTAGAATAAAATGATAAAAAAAAGAAGATCTTCACACATGTTCAAACGGATTGAAAATTGGAATACTTATTTTCTTACACCGTTTATATATTAAAAAATATAGTTAAGAAATTAAGTGTTCCAATTTTTAATCTGTTTGAATCGGTGCGAAAATCTTATTTTTTTGATCATTTTATCTTAAATAGTCATAATGAATTTTTCACTCTAAGACCTTTCAATAAACACCCTAAGAGAGCTTTGAAACTAAATAATGAGTCTTTGGGTGCTCGTTGAAAGACCTTAGAGTCAAAAATTATTATGACCATCTAGGATAAAATGATCAAAAAAATAAGATCTTTGCACAGGTTCAACCGGATTGAAAATTAGAGCACTTAATTTTTTAATCATAATTTTTCCGTTAGTTTCATTAACGGTGTTAACAATTTACCAATTTGGAACATAAAACAAACTATCGGATTTATTTGATAGCAATTGAAACTAGAGGGATGAAATTGAGACAATCGTAAAACTAGAGGGACGACTACAAAAATTTGCCCAAAATTTTGCCTTGAAATGCTTGATACGACTTCAACGATAGTTGTCTCTTTGGACGGTGAGAAAATGTGCGATATGAAAGAGGAGTCTTTTCTCACAAAGTCATATTGGGTGAGAAAGGGGAGTAGCCAATCAAAATTTTTTACTCTTTTTTTTCCATTTTCTACCAAAACACTGAATCCAAATGAGTGATTTCGCTAGAAACCACAACCAACTTTTTCTTTTCTTATGAAATTACTTCATCCAAAGGGACAGTAAACAAAGGAGTAAATTTTTGCCTTGAGCAAGATGAATTTGTGAATCCATCTCTCACTTGCAATTACTAATACAAAAATGCTAGACACACAACGTACGGACACACAACAACTCACACAATCGCTGATGTCATCAGCAAAACGACGTCGTTTTGATTTTTAAAAAAAAAACCTCACGCTTTCCGGTTTCCCCCTTTCCTTTCCCTCCCCACTTTGACGTTCAAAAATCAAAAATTTCAAAGAAGAGGGAGAGGGGCGACTGCCAATACCACCACCGATCAGAGAGAGGGGAGCTCCCACCACCGGCGACGACACTTCCCACCTCCACCGGCGACCATGCTTCCCATTCCACCACCAAAACCCAACCCAGCGCTCCCCACGGCCAGCGAACGCCAATACCACCGACTTCTGGGCAGTCCGACGTTGCCCCACCACGAAGGTCTCTCTCGCTCTCTCTCTCAATGGAGTAGTTTCATATGGTCAGATTACTTTCATTGATAGGGTTTGAATAAATTCAAATATTTCAGCAATTGATGCTCCTATTTGTTCACCCGTAATGACTTTTAAGCACAAATTTATATCCCTACATTTCAATTAGAAGTTTGTGAAAAGATTTTGTTTGACATTGCTGATCCCTCCATACCTTCTGATGGAATCAACTTTCATGAGGAAATTTTGCCCTCGATTACGCTTTCAGGACTAATTTGGCAGGAACATGAGACAGATTGGAACGCGTACAAAGAAGTGCTGGCTTTTGGACGTACTTGTTTGCATAAATCGAGATCCTTTCAACTGTTTTTGGTTTTGTTTGTTTTTTTGCAAGAAAGAACGAAAAAATTGAAACACGATTCATTTTATTTGTAATTTGTTTTGTAATCTTTATTTTTTTCCTATTGTAAAATGCTGTATACGGGAAAAAATGATTTTACACTCATGCCCACATGTAGCATGTTGTCACTTTGATTTATAAAAGTTAACTTTCTTTAGTAGTAATTGCGATCATGATGTTTGAGGGTAATAAAATAAATAAATAAATAAAAAGATGGATGGTTGTTGGATACTGTGGTTGTTGAATGTGATTTTCTTAGAGAAGTTAACTTTCTTGAAATGTGATTTGCTGGATGTCGTGGTTGCAAATATTAATAGATATCTGTTATTGTTCTTATCCACCTTCTTGTTTTTTTCCCCTTTTAAATACTGGGTGTTGATAACAACTTGGGCGCATGTCAAATGGTTCTAGCTTCTTGTATTTTATATTATTGTTCACTCTATTCATTACATTGTTAGTTGATTATATCTCTGTATAATTGTCTCATTTTCTTTACCAATAGATGATGTCGTCGGATTCTGTTATGTTGGTGATGCCTCCAAACAAAAAGTGTGTAGAAGAAGAAGATGTATGGAGTAAAAATTGTGATGAAATAGATACTAACGGAGTTAGGAGGAGGCAACAGAAAATTGTGAAGATAGAGTTGAAGAACCGAAAGAGGGAATGACATTTGACACTTTGGAAGAAGCTTATTCGTATTACTCAAAATATGCTAAAGAAAAAAGGTTTGCTGTGGCAAAAAGAATATCGAGAAAGGGAAAAAATGGAAAGTTTAAGGATGTAATTATAGCATGCAGTCATGTTGGAAAGGCAATGGTGACAATAAGCAACCCGGCCAAACCACGGCCACAATAAAAAATTGATTGTCAAGCTCATGTTACCGTTGTGTTGCACCCGAATGGAAAGTGGAGGTTAAACCGGGTTTCTTTAGATCACAATCATGATTAGAGCCCAAGAAAGGCAAGGTATTTAAGGAGCCATAAGGTACTCGATGAACACGTGAAAAGAAGAATTGAATTGAATGATGAAGCTGGGATCAATCTGAATCAGACTTATACCTCACTTCAGATTAAGGCTGGGGGACCTGGTAAGCTTCCATATATCTAGAAAGATTGCCGAAATCATGTGGATAAAGTGCATCGTTCACTACTTGTGGAAGAAGATTCTCAGGCGATGAACAATTATTTCATGAAAATGAAAGTCGACAATTCTGACTTCTTTTTTGCAATGGATTTGGATGATGAAGGTCGACTAAGGAATGTATTATGGGTTGATGCAAGGAGGGCAGCTTGTAAGGAGTTTGGTGATGTTGTAACCTTTGACACAACTTACTTGGTAAATAAGCATGACATGCCTTTTGCTCCGTTTGTAAGCGTGAATCATCATGGCTTGTTTGTTTTATTGCGATGCAGGCTCATCTCTCACGAAGATACGGAGTCATTTTCATGGTTATTTCAGACTTGGAGACATGCATGTAGGGTTGTGCTCCGAAAGCAATTATTACCGACCAATATATGGCCATGAAAATTGTTATAGAAGATATATTCCCTAACACTTGACATCGGTGGTGCATATGGCATATTATGAAAAAGATCCCGAAAAAGTTGAATGGGTATGATGCCTAAGAGAATAGTAGTTGGTGTATGTGTAGAGCAGTTTATGCTTCACTTACCATAAAACAATTTGAGGGTGCTTGGGACGTGTTCATTAAGAAGTACGAGCTTCAAAGTAACACATGGTTAAAGGGGTTGTATTTGGAGAGGAAATGGTGGGTGCCTGCTTATTTGAACGATGTGTTTTGGGCGGAGATGTCATCCACACAAAGAAGTGAGAATATAAATGCGTATTTTGATGGTTACGTTCACTCAAAGACGACCTTGAATCAATTTGTAAGACAATATGAAAATGCATTGGGAAATAAGGTGGAAAGTGAAAATCAAGCAAATGTGAAAAGTTGGAACACTTTCATCCTCTTAATGATTGAAAATGAGTTGTGAGAAGTAATTTCAAAGTATTTACACGCATGCAAAGGTTAAGAAGTTTCAGGAACAATTTTTTGATAAAATCCACTGTTTCTGTGATAAGCTGGCAAAAGTTGGTGATATTGTGTCCGAATATGAGATAAATGAATGGGTTACATATGGTGAAGGAGAAGAGAAAAAATAGATTCAAGTGTCATTTACTGTTGATTTTAATGCTGAAATCAACGAAACACATTGTATTGTCAATTGTTTGAGTCTTGATGAATGATGTATAAACATCAACTATTTGTGTGGCATCAAAAGGGAATTGAAAGAGTGTCTGACAAGTATGTGTTGAGAAGATGGTGTAAAAATGTAAAAATGATCCACACAAAAGTTCGAATCTGTTATGATAAGTTGTCAACGTCAACTGAAGCACGTCGGCATGACAACATGTGCAATATCTTTAATGAAGTTGCTGATTTAGCAGAAGAATCTGAAGAAAAGTATGATATGGTGATGAAACGGGTACATGAGTTAAAACGGGAGTTGATGGAAGTTTTTGTTATTTGTGAAAGTAATGTGGTTTCATTTGGTGATGACACGGGTACTCGTAATATCTTTTTCACTTGAAAATGGAGTTATACCTCCTAAACAGAGCACGAACATACTTGACCCGGAAGGTCTTCGACAAAAAGGGAGACCGTCGTGCAAAAGAAAGATCAGTGCTGTGAAAAAAGCTGTTACGAAGAAAAGACAAATATCTAAGAAGCCATTGTCCAACGAAAAATTCAGGTATAAGTTTTTTACAATTTGTTACTTACTACTTGATATGGACATATAGATTTATTCGATGAATGTGTAATAGTTATATTATTTGCTAATTTCAGGAAATTGAGGAGATTGCGGTTAACCACCATATCGGGACACAAGAGAATATTGTAAATGTAAGAAATTTTATTTTTAATTGCATAATTTCATATGTCATGTAATTGTTATTCAAAATTCCTTTTTTTTAATGGGCAGGGCCACCCAAGCTATATGGGACACTCAATGTGGTCAAACATGATGCCCCATCTTATGCAACCAAATATGGCACAAGGCAGAAGTATCTTCCCATTTTTCCCAACTTTATGCCCCACCAGAACAAGCTTGAACCAATTTATGCCTTCTTTTTCAAGTTTACAAAGCTTATTAAATGATCAAGTTTGGATGAGTCAATCAACTATTGCGGGTATTTAAGGTTGAGAATGAGGACAATCAGGTATTTTGGAAGATCAAGGTCAATATTGGGGAGGACCACAACTAAGTATGCTGAAAAGTCAATGGCAAAGATGTGAAGGACAACAAAGTTATACGCAAATGATGAATGCAACGGATAATATTATTGAGTAGTTCACTTGCTTGTATTGTTTTATATCGTGTCATATGTCCTGTATCTCCTTTTGTGTCCTTGTAATGACTCCATTTGGCATGCCAATAAATTATCAATTTGTTGTGATTTAGAATATGAAGTTGTCATTTGTTGAAATATCAAGTTGTCGTATCAAATTTTAGTTTTGCAAAACCTAACTTCGATTGTAGCTTATTTGTGTGACTATATTATTTTATGATTTTTGATGTGAATGGATAATTTAATTGGTTATGAATATGGCTTATGAATGATGATTTAGAATGAGAAATGCCCGGCGTGGGCTTGTGCATCTTCTTATTGTTATTATTGTACTGTACTGACTAAGATGTGAGACGTAGGTTTTGGAAATTTTTTGGCGTAGTGCCTTATTTTCTGTCCTAACTCGACGTCTCGCGTCTCAATCAGTACAACAATAACAACAGTAACAACATCAGCTTACCCACAAGCCCACGCTGGGTATTTCTCATTCTACATGCTCATAGTTTGGCATGTCATAAACTGCATGCTCAGAGTTTGCATCTTTTACATGTGCATATATATTGGAACAGAAGCACAATATCAAGTAAATAAACCAAGCAATTGGCAATATAAGTTGCTTTAGTTACATTATAAAGTCATACAATCGGTGACCATTTTTTCCATTTGATTCACCCTTTACAATTTGCCAACACATGGCAATAATAATGAAAACTAATATAAGCACAATCACTTTCATCCACCATTCTTTAGCTTGAGAATGGGTTAGTAACTTGATTAGCTCTTCATTCTTTACAATCAATTCAATGTTGGTGATAAACATCTCCTGGACCTTTGGCACCAGTGCTTCATTGTTTGATAACAAATAATTCCTTGCTGGACATCAATTCTTCCATGCCGGGCATTTCTCATTCTCCATCACACCATTTGTTGCCTCCCATTTCTTTAACTTATCCAGGAGATCTCTAACTTGTTCATTACATATCTTAATCATTTGTACAGAAACATCATATCAGAAGGTGTTCTTTCTTTGCTCTGCCAAAAGAAATCAATCGCTCAATACTCTGTAATTTACACCTTGACTTTGTTCCGCAAAATCTTTAGGTCCAGTCTAAAAACATACAAAAGAAAATAATCAATTCATGATTGGGTATCTAAAAAGACCTTCGCTCAAATGCAAGAGGAATGAATAAAGTTCAAAAATGTTAGAAATAACAAGCAAGCGTGATTGTGAACTTTGGGAAATCAGTAATGTTACCCTTAAGGTCTTGAACTTGATTGTTCAAGGAATCAATAATGAAATCCAATTCAGATTATTTCTCCCAATTCAGAACCAATACCACAAGCTACAGTAATGAAAAGAATAACATTACAAATAGGCATAATGCTATATGCCGACACTCAAATAGCAGATTAAAATCAATGAATTATTAACACCACCCAAGTTCATTTCGTCACATGAATGATGCAATATTTTTAAGAACTGGGGCCAGGAAGACTGAGAACTAGCTCGCCTAAAACAAAAAAATAAAAATAGAGAACCAGCTAAACAACAAAGTTGAAAAAGAGTCCCATTGAAAGCAGCTTCTCCTCTCCTGTGGCAAGTACCAAAATGGGCATGAGAACCATCTGTGAAGTGAAATCAGCGAATTGGTCTTTGTTGAAGTGAAACTTTGCCTTTAAATACTATTGCACAAGATGGTGGTGGAATCTAAAAGGCCGGCCAGAGGAAAGAGTTCAGAGTGCCTCTAAATACTCAATCCAAGTATGCAGCTATACTTCCAAATTTTGTTGGTATAAATCTGTGTAGTAAGTCTAACCAAATTCACATGAAAAAAATAAAAATTGTAGCTAGTTCTCTATTTGAAAGTATATTTGGAAGTTGGTAAATAATGTAGGTTTATAATTATATATTTTTTTTATTGGTGGTCTGCAATTATATTGAGAGGGTGCAACAGGGAACAAAACTATAAATTCTTGATATTGCAAGCCAATTAGTTAGAAGAAATTGTGCAAACTGCTGCCACAAAAACATTCTTCATGCAGTTGAATTGGAGACAGAGTAGTAAGCCATCAAAAATAAAGATCGTCAACAGATTCATCTACTTGGTTACATAAAGGGCAAATTGCAGAATGAAGAATACCTTTCAATTTGTCTCTAGTTTTAAGCCTCCCATTTACAGCCATCCATAGAATTAAGTAATGTCTAGGGATGATTTTGCATAGGGCATGTTCTGTAATGACGAGATGATTTCGATTGTCACAAATATTATACATGAAAAAACAATCATGCAACACAAGATGCATGCATTCTTTTTTTCATGACTTCAAAATACATTCTTTTTTTTTTCCAGGACAATCACATAAACAAACTAGTCTTTGTATATTCATCTATAAATAACAGTTCAGTTCCATCCCTTTAACATTAGAGCAAACCAATTTGACTATAGGTTCAAAACGAAACCCTAATTTTTGAATTAGGGATTTTTTTTCAAGAAACTCAATTTAGGGGTTTTTTTTTTTCCCAGCAACTCAGCAATCAATTAAGGGTACTAATTGAAACAAAGGAGAGAGAGAGAGAGAGACTTTCATGGTAGGGGTAACAACGTCGGACTGCCCACAAGTGGGTGGTTGTGGCGGTCGCCGGCGGTGGGGAGCGCACTGGGTTTGGGTTCTGGTGGTAGATGTGGGAAGCGTGGTCACCGGTGGAGGTGGGAAGCGTCGTCGCCGGTGGTGGGAGTCCCCATCTCTCTGATCGGTGGTGGTAGTGGCAATCACCCCTCTCCCTCTTCTCTGAAATTTTTGATTTTTGAGCATCAAAGTGGGGAGGGCAGGGAAAGGGGGAAACCAGGAAAGCGCGAGGTTTTTTTTATAATTAAAACGACGTCATTTTGTTGATGATGTCAGCGGTTGTGTGAGTTGTTGTGTGTCCATACGTTGTATGTCTAGCATTTTTGTGATTAAACATTGTGATGCATGAGAGTTGAGAGAGTTCTAGAGTGATGGTCTAAGAAGTTGGGGTCCACCCTCTTTTCTCTTTATTCCTTCCTCTCTCCTTTCAGTCTGCCCTATTGTTTTTGGACTTAATCTCTCTCCTCTCTAATCTTGTGGATTTGGGTTGAGATCATCTCTCTTTCCTGTGAAAGTTCAGAGTTAGATCTTCCATCTCCTCTATTTTTTGGTAATGATCCTAATTTTTGTCCTAAATTTTTCAAATAAAATTCACATTGCTATTATGAATTTATTAGTAGATCAATTGTGTGTTAGATTTCATTAGGCGGCCCTATTTGTAGCCCAATTCTTGCTACTCGCAGTCGATTGCTATCTATAAACCACCACCTTATAAGGAATTGCTATTTACAATCAACAAATTATCCATGAACTCCCCTTTTTGCCCTTCTCTACAATACACATAACATACATACAACCCAAAAATCCCTTCCTTCTTCATTAGTCCGTTCATCCCCTTTTCTATCTAGGTTTTCTTTCTCTCCTCCACCAGTCCACAGCTCCAGTCCACTCCCACCACCACCCACCTACCCACCATTCCCGCCACCACCGACCCTCACCCCACAGCCCCACCTCCGGTCTCTCTCTCTCACCCCCCTCCCCCGTTTCTTCTTCTCCTGTTGCCCTGTTTCTTCTTCTCCTCCATTAATCACCACCACAGCCACCACAACACCACTCTCACCACACCACAATAGTAGTACAACTTTGAGGCGAAGGAGGTGTGAGAAGAAAGCACAACACGCCAGCATCACCAACTATTTAGAAGTTGGACATCGGTAAATTTTTGAATCTTGTTATTACGCGGGTGTTTTTTATTTTTGTTTGATTTTTGTTTGAATTTTTTTGAGAAACCCACGGTAAGTAAGTATGTTGCTATTTCATATATTTCAGATTTGATCAAACATTAGAGTCCGATTGTTTTCAACAGTTTCGGATATTAAAGTCTGATTGTTTGCCCCCTTTTCAGATTTTAAGATCTGAAATTTATTGCCTAATTCGGATTTTATTGTCCAATTGGCCGATTGGCCCCTATGTATTACAGCAGCAGCTGAATAGTATAGCTCATTCGGAATGTAATATCTGAAATTTTTGTCTCATTCAGATTTTAATATCCGAAATATTTGACCCCATTCGGACTTTAAATTTTACCCGAGTTGTGTATGTATTTTACCCTAATTTTGTAATCGGTCTCTGTAAGTTTTTCACTCTACACATTTTCATCATATAATGTGAACCGATTAGACAATGACACGAACCATTGACATTGTCTAGGAATGATTGACAAAATTTTTGGATTTTAATATGTAGCTGAATTTGTAAGATAAGGTCATTTGGAATTTAATATCTGAAATGTTTTATCTCATTCGGATTTTAATATCCAAAGTATTTTACCCCATTCGAACATTAGAGTCCGATTTGTCCCCTCTATTTCAGTCATTAGAATCAGATTGTGAGAACCCATAAACATTCATAACATTACCCACTCGGAGTTCTTTCTTCTCCATTGAAAAAGACTAGGAAAACCCTAATTTGGCTTGAAGAACTTGAAGTAATCTCTTGGAGTTTGACATGTAATCTGAAAATTTCTCTTCTTGTGGTAAGAAATCTTCCATAAACTATGAGTATTGATGAATATGTGCATATAGAATCAACCTACATGGAAGAAATTTAAGAATTAGGGTTCTATAGTGCTTACATGGTGATTTTATACCTAATTCATCTTAAATTCTCAAATATTGTTAATTGGTATGGATAATATGATTTTGATCATTGAAACCCAAGATTGATGCATGTTAGTTGGTATATAGATGGATTATGAGCATGAACTTGTTGAATTTTAAAGTTGCTTACTGCTATTGATGTTGAGAAATTTTGGAAAATCTGGGGCAGCATCTAAAGCTACATTTTTCATCAAATTTGTTATACTTAAATAAGTTTATTGGTTATGGATCCTTTCAAGTCTCAAAGATTATTAAGTTGGTGTTGTTTTGGCGATGAAATCATCGAAAAATATGAAGTACACGATTTGTAATGAATATTCGATCACAGACTACTCTGCTAAAAAACTGTGTTTCCTGCACAGAATTTCTGACTTTGAGATTGAATTTGACTTGGTTCTCTTTCTTATAAAATTTCGGAAAAATCAAGGATGAACTTTGATGTGTTATTATGAATTATACCAAATCCCAGGTCATTTGGGTGTATACTTTAATCTTGGCAGATTTTGGAAGTTGGTGTGACACTGCTGGAAATACTTTGACCGCAACATGTGGTATGAGTTTGTGAAATTAATTGAGCGACCTAAAGAGGTTGTATTATTCTAATTTTTTGAGTAGTTGCTGTTCTATATATCTAATTTGATCTTACAAATTCGTGGTTCTTAACTCTATACGGATTAGTCTTTAAAAATACAACTTTTAGTCTTCTATTTGGGAGGGACATGTATTTCATGCATTCGTATGTTGCTTTGTGCAAGTAAACTTCATTTTTTGTTTTCGTAAAGGTGATTGGTGATATCAACTGTGTACTAGGTGTTAACGAGGTTCCGAGGTCGTCCGAGACACGTAGGCCGTGAGTGACGTGTTGGTGAATCTTTTGTGTAGAAGTTAGAGGTGGGGTTATCTTGACACTTGGCTCATATTTTACTACATGTGCAAGTCTTATGCCAATTTAATGCTTCTCTTATGAGCTTGAAAGTAAAAAGTTTATTGATCGAAAGTTTTTGTCGTGTTACCATTGATAGATTCTGATATAATTCTATAGCCAAGGTTTATGTGGCCTGTCGTTGGTATTACCTGAAACGGTAGTTTATTCTTTGTTAAACTTTGTTTTGGGTGTTTCTAGACGCAGGGTGTGACACCGATTTATGCATCTTTATTTAGAAATTAGTATCCGATTCACCTACTTTTAATTCAAGCTTTAGACTAATGTATTGTTTGCAATGTACAGGAAATACAGTGACATGAGTTCCTCCTACCGTTTCTGCAAGGAAGAGGAAGACTGAGCAAGTTTTAACTTTGGAAAGTAAACGAGGCAAAACATGAGGACGAGGGCAGAGGCAAGAGGTTGAGGGTGAGGAGGATGTGATGGTTGAGCAACATCGTGAGGTAGACTCTAGTACCTAGTAGGAAAATAAATACTATAGTTTTGCATGTGGTTTCAAATTAGTCAAATGCAATAATGTGATAAACCTTGATTCATGTATAGATTCGTACTGTTTTTGCATAAATCGTACGATTTTGACAACTACGGTTCTAACGTATTGTTTGCAATGTACAGGAAATGAAAGGAGTTCCTCCTACCGTATTGTTTGGATAGTGTTTTGGGTGGTACTAAGGCTACGACTTCAATTTGCCCGTATGAATTGCGACAAGCACTTGTTGAAGTGCAGAGGACTTTGAGGGGAACAGAGGCTGCTGAAGCGAGCATGACAGGCCCTAGTTCAGATCGTCGCTCGATTCATTACACTAGGTGCCAGCGCCGTGATTGTACTTGAGACTTGGTATTGTATGACTTGTTTTTTATGGATTTTATGGCCTTGTATTTATTTTGGACACTTTATGGCCATGGTTTACGGACTACTTTCTATGGTGTAATGACTTTGGTTCTATTGCGGATAATTATTAGCATATTTGTGATAATTGGATACCATGAAAATATGAATGGTAAGTATGGCACAAAAACGTAAATTTTATGGTTCGAATCATTCTTGAAAAGTTAGATTTAAATGAGTGCCGTACACACGGACAATGCTCTAAACAAATATAGAACACTACCAACCCAACTGCTATTTTACAATAAGATTCTATGAACTAAAATTTTACATAAAAGTCGTTTGAGCCAACCTAGTCTAGTTCGATTATGTCCATCGTTGCCACATCGTTCCCCATTATGTTTTTAAACTCTTCGATCTTGTTGAATATTGTGTATCCCATCCATCCGCGAAGGAATAGTGATGTATATACCAATTCCTTGCAAGAGGCGGGATGAGGGAATTTGGTCGCAAATGTACCGTTACAAAGTGAGTTAATATGAACACGTTTTACGAGGAATAAAATTCCTGCAAATGTATATTTTCATGTTGGCACGTTATACGAGGAAGAATTACATCCTATTTTCACCAATAATAAATAAGGGAGTAAATTTTCAAATTCCTCTTTTAATATCCACACTCTTTTTTGTCTATTACAGCCCATTCATTCGGATAAAATTCAATTCGAAAATAAATATCCGAAATATATAACAATTTTTGGACTTTAATTTTTGATTTATATACCAGTACTTGGATTTTAATTTCCGAACAGAATGAGATCTATCGGATAGAATAACACCAATCGGACACTAATGTTCGAATTGGATCAATAATTTCGAAAACAAATATCCGAAAGATATACACACGTTCAGACTTTAATATTTGATTTGCATACCTTATTTTGGATTCTAATTTTCGAACCGAATGAAAACTATGAGATAGCCTGACACCATTCGGATACTAATGTTCGAATTGGATCAATAATTTTGGAAAGAAATATCTAAAATTTATACCCGTGTTCGGACTTTAATATCTTATTTGTATACCTTTAATTGGATTCTAATTTCCGAACAGAATGAAAACTATGAGATAGCATGACACCATTCTTGTTTCCGAACAGAATGTCACAGACTTGACAACTATGAGTTTTCAAACAGAAATACAATATAAGAGTTTCCTTGATGATCTGAAAACTAAAAGCAAACTTAATCATCCAATTTTCATAACATTAGAACACATTATATAATACAGCACATTAAATCGTTTCTCAATTTTAAAATGGCTAATTGACATGGATGACCTCCTTTGTTGCTACATCAACGCCGATGATCTCGTTGAACTTCTGAATGGCCGCAACATATGCTGCATCCCAATTTTTTGCGATAGAAAGACGATGTCTTTTCCAATTGCAAGCTATTGGCAGCATGAGGGAACCTTTTTGTAGGAATACCTGTCAAATTGCATTAGGTACTTATAAAAGATAAATTAAGTTGGACTTAAGGAGCACAATTCATTATATAGATGGCAACAAATCATTTACCAAAATAATACATGTACAAAGTGTCTGCCGTCAACAAACCCGATAACAATAACCTTTCATTTCATGGAGGGTAAAGGCTTCGATTGGAGGAGGAGGAATGTAAGACATTGTACGTTTGATAAATGGATAAGGACACAATTATAAGTAGATGCTATGATGTGACCCATATCTGGCATTGTCATCCAATGTTTCTGGGGCGCCAGACTTTCATACCATGACAAGATGTGAAGTAATTCCTTAGCCCTCTGGGTCCCTCCCACCACTTGTTTATAAAGGTGTAAATGTGTTTCCAACTCTTTCAGCAAATCACTTGCTTATAAAGTAAAGTTTTGGCACTAACTGTAAGTGCAGGATTCTCTGCAGTTTAATTCAGATATTAATATCTGAAAATTGGCACTAAATTCTGATATAAGAGCCCAACAATGTTGACAATATTCGGATATTAATATCCGAATAGTTGTACATAATTCAGATATTAGAGTCTGAAAAGTTAGTAAAGTTTTGGCACTGCGTGTCCAATAATGTCGGGCCAGAACTGAAATTGAAAATGGAGGGCGGGCTTACCACTGGCTGCGATTTTTGCTCCATCACTACAACATCTGTGACATGTTTCTCAACATCCATTGTGTGATCTTCGGACTCTAAATCGTGCAGTATTGTTGTGTCACCCATTTCTTGTTTATCAATGAAGGGAGAGGAAGCAATTGAGATTTCCATTGATAATGTAGGAGGAAGAGGAGAGGAGGAAGATAGGCAAATTTGGCTTCTGGTAGGAGGGGCCTGGTGGTAGGTGATGGCAGCTGGGTAGGGATGAAAATGGAGGAGTTTAAATGGGGGATGGAGGAGACGTTTTGGGAGGATGGAGGGAAATCAGGGAGAGATTTTTTGTGGTTGTATGTAATGACTTATGTAATATTCTTAAAGGGTAAAATGGTCAAATAACATGAGGTTTTAGGGGTATAATGGTCAAACTGCATGAGAGCATTTTTTTCCATAATTGATAAAAGTTTTAATCGGCTGCAAGTAGCAAGAATTGGGCTGCAAATAGCGGCCACCTTTCATTATTAGTTTAAATTCCATACATGCACACGTGAACAAAATCTATTTCTACCCTATAATTACCATCCACAAAGTCGAAACATAGGATATTGTCTCCATACAATTCTTCTCACTCTCTTCATTTTTAAGAGAAAAAGGAATAACTTTATTATTTATATTCACACTACTTCATGTGTAGTTAGATTTTCCTCTGTAAATGGGTTAAAACACTGAATTAAACACAAAACGTATGAATTTTAATTATTAAATAGATGATAAGTTTTGAAACCAAAATCTATTGTCTACACTAATACTGTATAAGATTTTTAACCACCACAGGCACCTCCTCCCTACTCCTTTTTCTCCACCTCACCCTACCACCATTGCTAACCCATCCCATCCCCCCTTATCCTTCCCCAAATCCAGCTGAACCTCTGCCACCATCTACAGCCACCCTCTTCCCCCTAGTTCGGCCAAACCCATAATTGCACCTCCTCCCTCTCCCTCCACTCTCCTCTATAAGTATCACTCTCTTCCCCTCCGAAAATCACAACCCACACCACCACCACTACTGCATTCAAAGAGGAAAAGAAAGAGAGGAGGGAGAAAGCTTGGAGCTCCAACAATGGTGGTCTAGAGAGAGAAAGTAAGGTGGGTTTCCTAAATCTGAACACCAATTCGGGATACTCAATTCCTAACCCATTTCTCGGGATCACCGAACCAACCTCCGTTCATCCCGAGCCGTCCCCGAAGTCTCCGTATCCGTCGTCTTCTCCAACGAACCGTTTTCGCGGAAAACCCGTTTCGAGCTTGTTCGACCGGAGGAGAGGTAGATTAATCGCTTCTCTAATTCCCCTAAATATACTTAGTCCCTAAATGTTGATTTTAACGAGTTATAATAGAGGTGGAACGGTTTCCGGCGAGCCGTGCCGATCGGGAATGGGAAATGGCGTGACTGGGTTTTGAAAACATGATGTAATTACAGTCAGCCCCCTGATTTATTGAAGTATATGATTTCGGCCCAATATGTTAATAACATGTTATTTCTAAATTACAATGAGCACCTCTGGATTCAATAAGTTTACGATTTAGCCCTAATAATATGTTTGTCCTCAAGATTGATACACTTTACATATTATATTGACTAGGTTTTTCCCGTCGTGCAAGCACGAAAATTTCGTGCCCGTGGAAGTGCTTTATATACCACAATTTGCAATTTTAATGGAATAACACAAAATTATAGTATAATAATCTCAACAGTCACATGTAGCCTTTTAAGAATTTATCTTGTATTTAATAGCTTTTACGATTCTCCTCCATCGAGAATCTTTTTCTCTCAATAATTTCCAACCATGACACAGCGCACAATATCCAATTACTTATCACTTTTGTGACAATTGCTTTATTAACGTCTATTTAGTTTCAATTTTGGCCACGAATACCCCAGGGTACCTATTGTCCAATTTCTACGTTTACGTGGTAATTCAAATTACAATAATCCACGTAACAATCAACAGCATACAAAATTCACAAATACAATATCTGACATAACAATATTCTAATTTATTAGATATTAATTGACGAATAAGTCAAAATAAGCATACAACGGTTTGAATAAAATCATTATCTTAAAAGATAATGTTTTCTTTTTCTTTTACTAAACTGATAATATCAACTTGTGCAGTATTCTCAAAATCGTTTATTCTATTTCTTTATTATCACAAAATAAATATTTAGTCAAACAATTAATTACTACATTTAAAATTAAGTCTATTTCTCACATTTCAAATTTATATAAAATATTTCCACTAATTTTCTATTTAAAATATTATCTTTAACAACCATATTATTATTCATAGATTTTTCAAACTAATTTTTATTCGAAAGTGCATATTACTAAACTTAGTATTTACTTAACTTTATTTTTTTTAAATACAATAAATGTTTAATATTAGATCTTTATAATGAGGTGATATGAGACTAATATGGCCAATAATAAATAATATTTTTTGAGATAAGCTTATAAGTAGTAACCATTTTTTTTTGCTAAAAGAAAATATCTCCTCATTTACATTTTAAATCCAAATCCTTACGTATTTAATTATTATATAATTACTACATAAACTATGAATATTCCGATAAATTTATTAATTGCATAATTTTTCACCCACACATGAAATTCAATACCACAATCCACCATAACTTCTTATCTACGCAATAATTTATTAAGGTTTCGGGTTTCCCAAAAACTACCTCAAACGCGATTTTAAGCTCGGGTAAGTATTGCACGGTGTCCGTACATTGCTGTGGTGGTTCTGAAATCTCGCGGCGGCACTCCAGTGGGACCCGCGGTAGCAGCGTGGATGTGGATGGTTTAATTAATGTTTAGATATTAATATTAATCATCATATTATATTATTAGGTTAGATAGCTAAATAGGGCAAAATCAAGGGGTAAATTGGTCCAAATTGAAAAGTGTCCAAACCCTTTCAATGTTCTTTTATTATTAGGTTAGATATCCAGAAATGATGAAAATATTTTATGAACCATTACCGTTGTCTAGTATATATATTAGATAATATCAGTCCTAATTCTTTATGAATGAAACAATGTATATAAGTACTTTGAACAGTTAATTAAATAGTTATTAGAATATTTTGAAGAAGCTAATATAACAAAGCACTATATTAGTTAAGAAAATATTATTATTTTATAACACCGTGTTAGTCAAACCATATAAACATTTATGGACTATGTTAACTTTTATAAAATGACCATGACACCTTTTTATACAAACGATATTTTAAAGCATAGTACGTTAAAAGTGTTATGAAACTTAATTATCTTAATTACTACTGGTTTACTTAGTGAAGTAAAGCAAATGGAGCTTTAGAAATTTATAGAAAGAACATATTTACTTGGTCAGCAGAACTTAACAACCCAAAGAGTCCGCGGCCAAATCATAAAACATTACGTGTTTTATTTACTTGCTAAATTATTAATTGTTATACTTGATACTCATTGAAATGTATCATTTTTATTAGTTATGTTATTATTGATGAATCATGTTGTACGTGCTAGATCGAACTTTAAGTTTATGAGTTGATTTTGAGTAGAGATCACATAGACGATTATTAAGTTGAAGGAAATCAAAAAAGATGAGAGATGATGTGATGGGATCTGAGGAGGTTATTCTACAGAGTTTCGTTGATGTGACCAGTGGTTAGCCAGATGAATGATGTTTTAATGAGATTCTTAGAGGTTATCCACAAAGTCCAATTTGGAGAAATAAAGCCAGGGTATGACAGTTGATTGTTGGTTCAAAACCATTGGGTATGACATTGCGTGATTGTTCCTTATGAATAAGAGATAAAATGTGGTGTTATATTATAGTACCAGGTTATGGTTTATATACTCCTGAGGTTACAATAAGTTTTTCGTGGACTGGTGCTTATAGTTAATTTCCTGGAAAATCCATCATTGTGAGGCAGTTGATGACTCTAACCAAGTAAATAATTTAAGACAGTTTCATCTGGGCTCTCGGTTAGGACAAGGTAAAACAATATGACGAATAAACATAGTCCTAGTGGTTAAAATGAGAAGATGTTTCTCAAGATGAAATCCAAGAAAAGAAGATAAGTAAAGGCTAGTTAACGAGTTTACTCACTTGTTTTGCTTACTCCTCTATTGGTTCCATGTATATGAACTAATTAAAAGGTGATGTACTCATATTCTTTTTTGTTGATTTTAAGCATTCCTTCTTTTACCATTTATACCTTTTTGGGGGGGTTTATTCGAGTTCTGCTACTGGTACAGAAATCTGTGCACAGATTATGCACAGATTTTGTGGTGGGGCCTATCACGGGTCCCACAAAAATGATCCGAGTCGTTCATTAATGTAAAATATTTTTTCAAGAATCCTTGTTGAAAATTAGCTCAATCTAGTACCTATAAGTGCTCGATCCAAGCATCTAAATTTTCATTCAGATTTCCGGGTAATGAAAAGTTAGATAATTAGATCAAGTACCTAAAGGTATTGGATTGCACTGATTTTTTATAGGAACCCTTAAAAAATATTTTACATTTAATGAACAGCTCGGATTATTTGTGTGGGACCCGTGGTAGGCCCCAAAAAAAATCTGTGCACAGATTTCTGTACCAGTAGCATTTTTGTTATTCATGTGAACTTGCTATTATTACCCCTCCCCGTGTGGGAAAAAATGAAAGCTAAAATAGTAAATTCACATTAATAACGACGAGAAAGGAAGTTTCACTGCCTAACGTTAAATACGATATACGAAAGCCTAGTATCTAATCGGTCGTTCAGTTTCTCCGACCTATCTTTGCTTCCATCTCTCTGTCTCTCGATCGATCGATCTACCTCCGCCGCCTTCTCTCCCTTCCAATCGACCTCTGCCTTCTTCATCGAGGTATTTCTCTCTCTCTCTCTCTCTCTCTCTCTCTCTCGTATATATATATATATGTATCTGTTCGACTTTAGAGACATAGGTATACCTCTCTCTAAGTAACTACGAGCATATACGTAGGACACGTATATATACGGCTCGGCAGATTGATATAAACATACAATTTTTGCTGTTTCTCCTGCCTTCTCCGGTCTCAATGTCCCAATTTTTTTAGAATTTTCTTGTCCGTGCTAACATAGTGTGAGAGTGGATGTATCAGGTAGCATGTCCACATTTTCTTAGAGTTTGGTAGTGCTCAGTAAAATGATGTATACATATATTTGTTGCTGTATCCCCTGCCGTGTGCATGTCCCGATTTTCTTAGAATCTTCCGTGTCGTGCTACATAGGATGAGACACTTTGTGCTTGACGATGTGCTGTATTTTGGCCATCTAAGGGTGTAATTTTGTTCTTATGCATCTGTTGTTCTATGTTTCTAGTTTGAACTCTGAAATTCCGATGTACGGAAAGAATTTTTTTTTATCAGGTAGCAATAGAAGAAAAGAAGATAAGACCCATGTGGGCTTCCCTAGGTTTAAGATTTTCATTATGAGCAATAGAAGAAAAGACCCGCGTGACTTTCATTCTATGCGTTCACTTGGCCCATGTGGGTTTAGGTTTAACATTTTCATTATGGCAATGTTAGATGGACTCTTCTACAAGTCCGACATACCCACACCACCGGACGGTGGAGGATATAACATCACATGTATTCGTGTTTGTGCTATTTATAGTGTTCTAAGACAAGGAATTAATATGTGATCACTGGCGGGGCCTATTCGATTTGGTCTGACTAACACTTAATCGCCGATTACAAATTAATATTTACCAATTAATCGCTGATTAATCCGATTAATCGCTCAAAGGTGGCCGGTTGCCTGGCTAGCGCCTAGTGACTTTTAGAACATTGGCTATATAGGGCATTAGGGGTCACCAATGAGTCCTAATTTGCATAAAGTTATGATGCTTAATATTTTATAGGGATGTATCAACTCCATGTTAACAACTCATTTTACACTAGTGAATTATCACCTGCCAAATGAAAATAGAAGTGGTAAATGATTCTAAGTGGCCTCTCCACTTATAGTCAATTCTTTTGATTTTGCTTTAACATGCTATTAGGATTAGGTTTTGAGAGGGCTAGGCTCTTGAGGCTATTGGGAGGAAAATCTATTTTTTTTTAGTTTGTGCCATAAAGGCACTTTACTTTTTTTAAAGTAATTTGACTTACAAAATCACGAGGCTCCAAGACAACGCAAGGGGCATACCCCTTCACCTACAGCAAGAAAACTAGAAACAAACAGAAAACGAACTCAACTCCTGCCTAAGCGCTTGGCCTTCTGCAAAATGTTTGTACACATTACACAATCACTATTCGCTGCATACCTCCCAATTCTCTGGTGGCACCCTTTCAATTCTCCAAGAACTCAACCTATCTCAAATGGCAGCGTCAATCTGTTTAGAGTCTTGGAGTCTTTAATCGCATGATAGAAAATTTTCTGATTTCTCTCCTTCCATTTGAAGTAACATAGCAAGAAAATTGCATTTGAAATCTCAATTATAAATTATAAGTTCGATGTTTCTAAGTATGTTGAGTTTGAAAATCTGGTTACCATTTCAGATTTGTGTCAAGTTTTGAATGAAATAAGAAAGTCCACAATTTATCATTTTAATTGCACAAGATGAATTTTTTTATAGTTTCTTGATCCAATACATTGAGAAAGATATTGCTGGAGGTCTTGATGTTAATGCTATCATTGATGCTTTTAACGACATGAAAGAGTGTTGAATGCAATTTAAGATGCCTTACTTTAAGAGAGAGATTGGGTAAAAATTTACCCTTTTGTTGGTACTTTGCGTGCATATCAGAAATTACATTATTGCATAGATTTTATTTTAATTTTTAAGTCAATAAATTTTCATTTTTAGCTCTTCCTATTTTCCTTTTATGTTTCCATATTCGCCGCTACTAAGTTAAAATCTTGTCTTCATCCCTGATTAGTCTAGAATATCTGTAATCTGTTACGAAACATACAGAAATTGAAAATTAAGGCAATCTCCTTTTAACCCCCTTAGCGACAGCAACCATTAGGGGTCAGTGATCTGAAACAACTGGAGCAGCAAACTAAGCCTCAAATCCGGTGAATTCCTCTTGATGCATTTTTCGTTTACCACGGCTGTATCAATTCTCTCTTCTCGTCACCCATTCCGCCATTCTTACATGACCAAGTAAACCAAAAGCCTTTGGCATTCATGTCGTCAAGCCGAGTATCTATGATGGAGGAGTTAAACTCAGCCGCAGCTTGGAGGTCAAAAGCACAACCATCCAGCTATTCATTAACTCCCCTTACAGAGTTAAAATCCCCCAAAGTATTCAAGGTTCATCCCTCAATGCACTGGAAAATCCAAAGAACTGCCGCCATGAAGATCCTCCTATCAACATGTTTATTTCATACCATAGACCATAGAAACACAATTTCCTTTCTGACTGCAGGTGTTCTACCCTAAATGTGTTGCAGGTCAGCACCAATTAAATCAACTGAAAACTCCTCAGGAAAAGAGCCCTAGCGACCACCCCAGAGCCAGTGCTATGCATATAAGACCAACTCTAAGGGAGATAGTTAATAGCTATTGACATCAGATTATCCAATCTATTTTTTTCCAACAAAACCCGTAACGGATGACTTATTAACCATGATGAGTTTCCTCACCTTGAGCTGTTAATTGGGGTCATTAAGGCCTGCACCAGTCCTGCGGCTTAATTCCAATCTTTTCTTAGACTTCCCCCCCTCCCCCCTTATTTTAAGGAACTTTGGCACCTTTATTCTCAGCTCCACCAGTGGCAGGAACTGAAACTTCAGCTAGAGAGGGAATCCCAGCATTCTTAAGCTGGCCCTTATCACTGAAATGGAAATTAACGTCATCCTCAATATCCAGCATTTCATCCAATCCCAATGTAGCAACAAGATCAAACTGCGTAAAATCTGCATTCCCTAAGGCCTTTTTTTTTTTTGATCATCCATTCCACAAGGCTTTGAACCTACTTTCTGACTGTTTGCCTTCTGAGGAATACCATTCATTCATCCTAGCAACAGGCCTAGAACCCATGCTTGTACTGTTATAGACCACCTAAGTAACCCCCCAGCTTCATCCAGTGGTTGAAGCACAACCTGAGCACTCACTGTATCAGCAGTAGTCTTTTGCCATATGTACCTCCATATTGTGCTAAGTAGGATTCAGCATTTGGTTTGAGTCAGGGATTGAAAAACTTCCTGGCCATCAGCAGAGGGCCAATCAATCTCAAAACCCATGTTAGTACATTGGACCATCTCAAACTCTGCAGCATTTCCAGAATTCTGAGGTAAAACATCTCCACTTTGTGACACCCAAACCTTCTCGCCAATCCTTGGGTTGGGACTCTCTGAGTCTCAGCATCTTGAATACAACCATGACCAAAAACCTTGCAAGACAAGACAGTGGCTTGCATTGATACTTGACAGGGATCAGCATACAAGTCCCATTAGCAAAGTGAACATCAACAGATTGAGGTGAGAAATCTTTGACCCCAACTTCAATACAAATCCTAGATAGGTAAATATTTTCCAAGATTCAGTCATATCATCTGCATGGAGAAGTTTACCAACAACACTTGCTGTGTAACCCAACCCCTGTTCATTCCACAGCTGCAATGAGTGATACAGAATTGACCCAAAATAGGAATCATAGTTAACTGTTCCTTTCGAAATTCATACAAGCTTGCCAATGTTTAAGAATCATGGATCCACCACCAAATTTCCATGTGCTAGCTTCCTTCAATATTCTAAAAGAAGAATCATTGTCAAGATTAAAGATAGAAGAACAAGAGCCCTTGCTCAATTCAAAGGAAATCAGTTTTACCCGATCTTGCCCAGATTTCATGGCAATCTTCTTAACAGCCAGGAATGGCAGTTTCCTATCAAGGAAGTACCCTACTACACCTTGTTTCCACTTTAGAGCACCTTCTTTTGGAGTTGAGGAACACATGCTCGATTATTCCTGATCTCAGGAGGAAAATATTGAAAACACATGAGGATTGTATTCCTTATGATTTAACATCATATCCTTCCAAACAGTACAACTTGTACCAATACCCTAGCTATTAGGGTTTCCAACACCATTACTACTACCAATCACCAATAGTCTATCTTTCTCATGTAGTTTGTTATGCAAATTCCCAATCTTTGCATTGAGAGGTCTCATATGTTTTACACTAGGTCCATTAGATTTCTTGTTACTCAAATACTTTGTATTCCTTATTAATCACAGTAGCCTTCAAGTGCACTTCACTTTGTTTCATTGTGATACTTATGTGTTGGATCTGTTGTTTGACTCTCCACATGTCAACCGGGGGTCGGACATGCACAATTAAACTGGCGGGCGCCCAACGGTGTATGAAGACTTGGCTTCTTAATCTCTATTGCTACCCCTCCCCAACCCTAGCTGAGGGAAAAAATATGAGATATCTGGTTTGGTAATGACATAAACTTGTTATCTAAGTGGTACAAGAAAGGTTGAAGTGAGAATATTATCCATTCTCGACATTCATGTCGATTGCTTTTACTGAATAACAATTGCTTAAATACGTTATGGACCATTGAAAATGAGATCCGATCGTGAACTGGATGGACCGTAGTCCAAGTTTTGATTGGGTGTAACCCTAGGCAACCCTTTGGCATGTAAACCTTCTTAGACCTGTTCAAACCACGTGAACCTCCGGCTCGTTTCAACTGTGAAACCAGACCAGGTCGCTCACTAAACCCACGCTTACTCGAAAGGGAAAAATCTTGCCGACTCTATATGGTGAACGCCCCGAACATGCAGCCTCGGCCTTGACGTTGTAATCCCTAAGCACTGGCCATCTGTATCCTTGTTAACACTGATTACTATTTTTTGTTTATTTGTTCAAACTTGTATGACAAGAGTGCATCTAATTGCCTTAATTCCAAAGAGATGGTTTAACTTCTAAGTGCCATGATTTTTCTTAGTATTATTACGAGGCCAAAAAGCATGTGATATTTTACAAGGGCTTGATATTTTCAATTTTGGTTTTGACGTTTTAGATTTTGCTAGTGAGTCGTGACATTGTATGTTGTCATGGCTTGATTCGGCTTGACCCAATGGTTCAACCAGTGAACTGGTCCCTTCCTGTTTTGGGTTCAATTTTCCAAATTATTGCGTGTTGGACCAAGATAGCTTTGATATGTAAGTTCTCTAAACATCTGGGATAGAACCGAAAACAAAACATTTCAGCTATGACAGCTAAACCGTTTGATGAAAATGCATAAATATTAGGCGGACAAGGAAAATTTGTAGAAATATAGTTTGTGTAGGTGTTGGAGTTGTTTTTCTTGAATGAATATTGTTGGTAGGAGTAGGACTTCTATACTGGTATGCACACAGATTAAGTGGTTGTGTTTTATGAGTACTGGAGATTGGAGAGTATCCTGCTTTCCTAGCTAGTATAGCTGACCCAAGATATTGATCATTTGACAATATTGACTTCTTCCATTATGTGACCTGATTTGAGATCCCCCAGTGATTTTCCACTTCCAGTATTATACCCTGATAAACTTTACTATGTACTTGGAAGCACTTCACTTGTTGCCCTTCTTTTATACCAATATATACTTGTGCTTCTTTCGCCTAGCTTTTATCATTTTGCTTATAAAAAAACGATGATTGCTTGCAGGGTACATTTTTCTGTGTTGCGTAGTCTATGGGTCGCTTAAGAAAGAAGTTCGGTGGGAATATTGCTGAAGCCTCCTCAGAACCATTATCATCTCAAAATAGAACTCCAAAATCATTGAAGCCCAAGCCTAAAATTTCAAGAAACACTCTGAACAAAGAGACTCCTCAGATTCGAGAGAAGAAAAAGAAAAAGAGTGTCTTGGGGAGCAGAAAACCAAGTGTCAATAACGAGGAAGAGGATGATAACAGTCGAAGTGCGATACAAAAGAGTACAACTGGTGGGCAGCGTAATAAAATTAACCCAGACAAGGGAGCTGGGTTGGAGAATGAAGAAAATCATGAACAGGGTGAAAAGAAGGAGAAGCTTGGCAGTATTGAAAAGAAGCAACAATTTGCTAAGAACAAAGAAAAGTGGTTCAAGCCGAGTGAAGATGGTCAAATGAAGGAAGAAAAGCATGGTCCATTGGAAAGTCAACAGATTGAAAAGCAGAAAGAGAAGCTTGATGGTTTGCAAAAGAAGCAACATTTTGATCAGAAGAAAGAAAGGTGGTTCAAGAAGACCGAAAACGTTCAAATGAATGAAGAAAAGCATGGTCAGTTGCAAAGCCAACAGAATGAAAAGCAGAAAGAGAAGCTTGATGATTTAAAGAAGCCACATTTTGATAAGAAGAAAGAGAAGTGTCTCAAGAAGACCGAACATGGCCAAATAAATGAAGAAAAGCATGGTCAGTTGGAAAGCCAACAGAACGGAAACATTAAAAAGAAGCTTGGTGGTTTGATTTGCATGTGTAATGCAAAGACAAAACCGGACTGTTTCCGTTATAGCCTTATGGGTTTACCAATCGGTAACAAAGAGCTAGTGTTGGGCATCAAGCCAGGGCTCAAGCTTTTCCTCTATGATTTTGATCTCAAGCTTTTGTACGGGATCTATACAGCATCCTCTAATGGTGGCTTGAAACTGGAGCCAGCAGCTTTTGGTGGGGGATTCCCTGCTCAGGTAACTTTTGACTGTGGCTGATCCTCCTTGAATGTATGCATGTGCTTGCTTTTGCAATTTGGTCATTTTTTAATGAGTATTTAGCTTTCAGGTGCGCTTCAGTGTTTACCAAGATTGTTTCCCCCTCCCAGAGAGTGTCTTCAAAAGGGCTATCAAGGAAAACTACGACAAAAAGAACCGGTTTAATACAGAACTTACAGACGTACAAGTAAGAGACTCTACAACCAGTTTCTTGTGAGTTTGATTATATTAGTTCATGATTTGTGATATGTGAACTTCTTGTTGCAGGTTGAGAAGCTCACAGAACTTTTTAGGCCTGCTGAAGTGCATGTACATGCACCACCCTTGGGCCCCACTGCAATGGCAGCAGTTCAAGATTCAAATCTTCGTACCTATGATGAAGGTAGGAGGTACAGTGGTCAGCATCTTATGTACGGAAGTGTTCCTTCAATGGAGAGAGAAGATATCTGTCAAAATCATTTTCCTAGTGAAAATGAATATCGAACTTACGGTCTTCGTGGGGAAAGACTGAAGTTCACTCCACCTAGAAGTCAAATTGCTCCTCCTTTGGAACCTCACTTGGATCCTGTAAGACAGCACCTTTTGATGCACCCAGGTTATCAATATACAGATGCTGCCCCTGCACAAGTACAGCTAACCACTCATCATGATGCGCATATAGTGTCTGAAAACCAGACTTACGGTCTTTTTCCAAGACAGGAACTGCGGTCTTCAACTTCCCTTGCAGCGACAACTTCGGCATCTATTGTAGACCCTTACTCGAAGATTGCTTATACTTACCTGCATGGTGGTTCATATTTGGACTTGTATCGGCCACCTTCAGGGGAAGAGGAGGTACCTTTATTAGGATCTCATTCTTTCACTGGAAGGGGAGAATCTTACCTGACTGAGTCCACTCACTTGAGAAGGCCAGAAAATGTTGATACTGCAACGTTATACTCAACCTATGCTTCCCATGCGTTATCCGACTATAACCAAATTACTAAACATCAGGTAGTTGGGCCTCAATCTTCACTTGCACCAGTTTCGTCTCGCTACTCTTTTGCAGGTCAATCTTTGTTGCATCGCTGACCTGTCTGTTTGTGCACTAGTTTTCTTTATTTTTCTTTTTATGGTTGACACAGCTTGATGGCCAAGGAGCTTTATCATGTACCTTTAATTTAAGTTACCTTTTAAATGATGTACGATTAATGGAAGTAGCTTTATCAGGTAATCCGAGTTGGACTCTTAGATCAACTTCTCTCACATGATCTCCTTTGAATTGTTTCACGTGGTATAGAACTCTTATAGAACTCTAGGGGGATGCCATGGTGGATAATGTTACTATTGCAGCATAGCTGTGTGTGCAGACCGGAAATTCCTAGGGTCGATATTAATAGCTTTCCGCCTACTTTGATAGTCGAAGAAATGGAATTTGTTCCGAGGACAATTCCGAGTGTCCGTTGGTGATCTTTGTCAGGTAGAGTTAGATCGCCTTTGGAAATGCTTGATGCTTCTTTGGGGCTTCTTCGGCGACCCTGTTTTGCAGTTGATGGTTGGAAATTTTTTTCTTAGAAGTGCTCGTCCGGGGTTTTCATGCTTGCTTTCCGACGTGTAGTTTGTTTGTTGCCTCCTGTATGCAGAAGCACACGAGCATGCCCAACAGTGCTTAGACAGAGTGAATATGATATCTATCTAGTGTGATGTATGGATAATGAAATGTTAAATGATTAAATTGAGCACCTATAAGTATCAGATTGAGTTGATTTACCGCGGGAGCTCTTGAAAAAATGTTTTGCATTTAATGAACAGTTCGGATCATTTGTGTGGAATCCGTAGTGAGCCCGACACAATAATCTGTGCGCGATCTATGTGGAATTCTTTGTGTGGGTAGCACGGTTGTTTCAACAATTCAACGTCCCACTAGGCGTGCCAAAGAATATAATATTTGGCTATGCTCATGTGTCGATCAATATCTAATCAGCTTATTTTTTAAGATGATTGTTCTTATTGAAAATTTGAATATATATAAACGAGTCCGATCATTAAAATGGCTCCGAAATGAGGCCTAAAAATGGACCCTGTCCAATGGGAAGCATAAGATGTCACAACTTGAAAATCCGCACGGAATTATATTTTGCTTATCAACATTTTTATATGAAAAATCGAGATCGGGTTTAGTCTTAGAATATTTTATTTAGGTTACGGTAATATTTTTAGAATTTTTGAGACAAAACTCGGACTGCGCGGTCGGAACGGGACTCGTTTTCGCATCCACCTGAGATTTCCCAGCCGTCGGCCAAATAAGGAAACCAATTATAGGGGTGCGTTCCACCCCTTTGTATCCCCACTCCATTGTCTCGAGAAATCTTTGGGTGCCGGGTGGGAAGACGTGGGTACGCTCATATGGTACCCGAGCAATTTATTCGGACAATCTTTGGCCAGAAGGACGTACTCAGGGTTTAATGATGTAATTAGGACATCAAAAAATTTCAACCAGGCTCCAGGACATTTTCCCCCGCCCCAAAAATGCCCCCTTCTAAAACAAACACGAAGAATGCAAATCCCAAAACCGTTCTGTCAAATCCCAAATGTCACTTCTCTCTCGTGATCGCCTACAACCTCCGACGATTGAGAACTCTGTGATTTTCTCCACGCCATCTCCAGCAACAACCTCCGGCAATCGACCACGGTAATTTTCCAGCGCCATTTCCGTGGGTGTAGCAAGCGTGGAGTAGAAACTCGCAGGAAAGTATGGTGATCGGCAGCGGTGGCTCTTAGCCATTGCCGAGTTAAGTTGATCCATTAGTTGACTGATTTTTTTTTGGGTGGCGCCGACGGCGAGGGGATGCTGGGCACCGGAGATGGGGACTCGGAGGGGCTCGTGGCAGGGGCGGGTATGGGGTGTGGATCGGAGATGGGAATGAATTCGCAACCACCGGCGCCAATGAAAGTGTAAGTGTGAGTGTGGACGGGGATCGATTGAGGACGAACTCCGCCGGAAGTGTCCCAATTTGGGCTGGTTCGAGATTTTTGAGATGACACATGAATGTGAGGAGAGAGAGAGAAGAGGGAGACAGAGAGTGTAAGTGTGAGTGTCATGTGAGGAGATGGTTGTAGCAGTGGGCTTGAGTGTTTTCTTATGGGTTCACTTTAATATTAGAAAATATTAATTCAAAATTTGCTTACTCTGACAGAGCATGTTTTGATATGTAGATGTATGGTTGAATAGGTTAACTACAATAAAAAAAATTACATTATTTATTAAAGCAACAGATAATATTATCTCTGTCAATTAATTCTTTTTCCCTTACCAAAATAAAGAAACAAATATCGTTATCTATGTTAATACATTCTCTATATCTTTTGAAAAAAATTCAAATAACGTATTTATTGATATAACCACATCTGTTTATGTTCTTATTAAGATTCAAAAATCATATTTTGACAATTCTAGTTATTTATTGATATTGTTGGCATACCACACAATCCAAAATTTCATAATTAACCATATCTGTCTTTGTTCTTATGAAAATTCAGATAACATATTTTGACAGTTATGGTTATCTATTGATGTTGTTGGTATACCACACAGTTCAGAATTCCACAATTAACCACATCTATCTGTGTTTGAATTAAGATTCAAAGAACATATTTTGACAGTTATAGTTATCTATTGATGTTGTTAACATAACATAGTGCAAAATTTCACAGTTAACCACAGCTATCTGTGTTCTTATTAAGATTCAGAGAGCATATTTTGGCAGTTGTGATTATCTATTGATATGTTGGCATACCACACAATCCAGAATTTCACACTAACAAATAAGGTTATCTTGCAAAATCTATGCTCTGAATAATCGCAATAAATCAACATATATTTGTCCAAATTTAGTTAACATAACCTGGATCCATTATTTTGATTATTTGTCCAAATTTATCCTATGCCCTTTTTTAAAATACCAATAGATAAGGTTATCTCTACGAATTCTAAATTCTATATAATCACAATGAAATCATAACCAGATTTGGTTATTTATCTATATATATACTCTTTATTATCCCAAGAAATTTTACAAATAAGGTTATCTATCCAGATCAACATATGTGTTTCATTTTTTGACTTTAGGCCAATTCTTGAGCATAGATAATCCTATTCATATAATGTGAAACACATTACGAATAAAATAATATCGATAAGCTTATTTGTGAAAACTCTTGAATATAGATAAGCTTATCTATTAAGTTTTTTTTTGAACTTTTGTGCACAGATAAACTTATATATTCAACATAAAATATAATACAAATAAAACTAATAAAGTGTGTATCTAAATGTTATCCCTATAACAACATGTGTGTATGTATAGCATATATATAACATATTTGCATATTATGTGGCATTTAAGAAAAAATCATCAAAGCCTATCTAAAAATACAAAATTACTGATAGTGTTTACTTACCCTCCTTAAATCTATACTTTTCCATTCCCCCAATGAAAAATGTTGGCTGCTACTTTTGATTTTTCCGACGCCGACGGCCTTCACATGACTTTTGTCTTCTACAACCATCTCTGGCACCAGACGTTAGCACTGGTCACCGGCGATTGTAATTTGCAATTGAATTTTCAGCGACTTCCAATGGGACGACGACTCCCGGCAACGCCAGTGGCCGATCAAAGATGTTTGGGGTAGTTTGTGTGGCGATTCGTAAGGGTAATGGTGCGAAACGATGAAGGCTGCTGGACTCGGACTCGGTCGGAAATGGTGGAAACGAACAACGCCGGAGTCGGTCGTGTAGTTTATTTTTATTTCGTCTTTCCGTAACATTGAAAAACTCAAAAATAACACATTATATAGTACACCTAGTCAGTGCATTTTCGTTTAGAAATGGACTGTAAACCTAATAAATGTACAGTAATAGACCTTCACCACTATTACACATTGGGCTGGACTAAACATCCAAAACCACCTTCGAAACGGACCCTAGCCCAATTTACCGTTAAAAGTGTATTAAACTGTTTCAATTAAAATACCCTTTGTCCTCTCATTCCAGCACTTTCTCTCCTCTTTTTGTCTCCTTTTTTTCTCTCCAAATTCGAACCCTCCAAAATTGAAATGGACGACCCGGGTGCGCCAGGCACGGTCACCACATGATACACACGGCACTGAAAAATTTCACCATTATCTCAACCAACACCCAACCCCATTATCCCCAAATCCCCCACCCCATTATTTCAACCCGTCCCTCCCTCTCTCTCTCTCTCTATATATATATATATATGTGTGTGTGTGTGTGTATGTATTTATGTATGTATCTACCTCCCTCTCCCTCTGACCTCTTTCCACTTCACCCCCATTACCACCCGAGCACCACATATGGCACCCACCACCAGTCGAACACACCACCACCACAATCGACACACCACCATCACCTACTCACCCATCCCTTTCCTCCACGGCACCCACCTCTCTCTTCCTTCCCCTCTCTTTCGGCCCACCACCTACCTCACCACCTCCACCCGCCGGTTGATCACCTCCATACCATCTCTCGGCAAAACGCCCCCCCTAATTCTATTATATATGTATACATTACGTATGTGTGTATATATACATTGAAATAAACAGAACCATGACTTAAACTGGTCTCAATTGTCCCCATTATTGAGGACCTCCAATTATTACACCTGCCATCTCTTAAAGTTACTTGCAAGCAAGTGTCCATTCCAAGTAAAGTTAAAGGTTTAAGAGCAATTTGCACTAAACCAATATGAACATATTTGTAATTACGCATATGAGCAATTAAATCACTATGATCCATAAGATTTATTATCTTATCGTTGAGCTCTAAACTCTCTGTTCTTTCCATGGGTTTTATTGCCATGCTACTTCTGAATTCAAACATTCCATGTCCATAAATAGTAGAAGGGTAGACTGGAGGAATAGTCCAGTGATTTAATTGTTCTTGCACATTGGCATATTCCACTAATTCAGAGTTCTTTATTCTTTCATTATCAGATCTAAATAATCTTCTCATTTTGAGATGATTGTGTTAGTACTCACATAATCCATCCTATCATAATCCAACCTTTTTTTTTTTTTTAAATGAAAGAGAACATTCTTGATAGCACGTCTGTCAACGATTTACCGGAGCAAGGCCAAATCACCCTTCCCGGGTCCTCCTGGCCGGACAAATCTGAACGCGACTTGGGTGACGTCCCACTATCTTGAATGTTACCTTACCTTTAAATTTTTGTTTGAAAATTTTTAAGTTTTATTCAAAAGGCATAGTTATGATATTATGGTTTATGGTTGTACTAACAATCTATTTTAAGCCATATTGGCTCTGATATCAAATATATGCAAAAAAATAAATGTTGCAAAAGGATCAATAAAGAAAACTGACCTTTTATTGAGGGAAAGAGATTGCAAATATTACAAGAGGGAGAGGAAGGCAGAGTGCTTGGTTTTTACAGGGAGAAAGAGGGCAAACCAAAACCTGCCTCCATAACTTAAAATCAGGATACTGGCAGATTCAAATACAAGAATCTGATCGTTATAAGACAGCATTTGCTGTCCCTTTTGGCCATTATGAATGGAATGTGATGCCATTTGATCTGAAGAATGCACCTTTAGAATTTCAAAATATTATGAATGATATTTTTTATCCATATGTTGATTTTGCAATTTGCTATATTGATGATGTTTTAATATTTTTTGAGAACATAGATCAGCATGTTAAGCATCTTAGAATTTTTAAGGATGTAATTAAAAGAAATGGTCTTGTTGTTTCAGCCCCTAAGATGAAATTGTTCCAAACTAAAGTAAGATTCTTAGGGCACAATATTCACCAAGGGAAAATTATTCCTATTGATAGGAGCATAGAGTTTGCTTCTAAATTCCCAGATGAAATAAAGGATAAAACTCAATTACAGAGATTTCTTGGGAGTCTCAACTATATAGGAAACTACTATAAAGAATTGGCGCAGAATTCTGCACCCTTATATGACAGGCTTAAGAAGAATCCTCCCCCTTGGTCGGAGCAGCATACTAGGGCCGTTCAAAAGATTAAATTAAAAGCAAAACAATTACCTTGTTTAGCAATTGCTAATCCAGAATGGAAGAAAATAGTGGAAACAGATGCCTCAAATATTGGTTATGGAGGTATCTTGAAACAATATAACACAAATTCTAAGAAAGAATAATTGGTAAGATTCACTTCTGGTTTGTTTAAAAATGCTCAAACCAACTATAGTACGATAAAAAAAGAAATTCATTCTATTGTCAAATGCATAAATAAGTTTCAAGATGATTTACTCAATCAACAATTTTTACTTAGAGTAGATTGTAGTGCAGCCAAACAGGTTTTGAAACAGGATATTTTAAATCTTGCTTAAAAGCAAATTTTTGCTAGATGGCAGTCAGAATTGTCTGCATTCGATTTTGATATTGAATATATAAAAGGAGAACATAATTCTCTACCTGATTTTCTCAAACGTGAATTTTTGCAGGGATAATAGCCAATGAATAATTCTTTTGAACAACAAAGGAAAAAATTCCAACAGTGGTTGACACTAAGAAGAAAAGTCTTTCAAGCGGATTTTGAAATGACAATTCTTAAAAAATTACATGATAGGTGTAATTTAATGGGATGGATTCATGCAAGAGAAGCTCTGCTTCAACATTATCAAATATATGGATCAGATGCTGATCAAGATTGGGAAATAGAAATGCTTCAGGTGCAAATTGGTAGGCTACAAAAGCAACTAAATATTTTGTCTCGTGCTTAATTTTGCAGAATGAATAGACCTCCAGATCGAGGACGTGGTCGAGGAAGGGGTCGTCCAAGGGTGACCCAAGCAGATGTGGAGGCCTATTTAAAGGCCCCAAAATTACAGTTTTCATCTTTGTAAGAGGCCAATTTAGTCTCTACTTCATCACCTTCAATGGTGGAGATAGTCCAAACTAAAGAAGTCTTCAGAACCTCAGAAATGACTGAGACAATTATGATCCTGGAATCTCAGGATGAACAATGGAAAGATGATCCTTGGGAAATTAAGTCCCATTATATGGATATTATGAGTTATCCAGTTCTAGAGAGCAAATATCGGTCCTTTTATGAAGCAATGCTCTCACAATCAGATTCAGTGGAATTCACTCACACTTATGAGAAGGTTGGCCAGAAAAATGGGCCCATAAGCTATAGCAAAGCCATAATAAATAAGGTTATTCCAGTACACAAATGGGGAATTCACCCACAAAGATCAAAATCTTTATCCATAAAAAATGAACATGGAATTTCAACAGTCCAATACAATTATTGGGATTACATTGAGGCTTGGACCAAAGCTTTTTATTATCAAAATCCAAAACGAAAACACTCATGGTTTTTCAAGATGTGTCCAAATTCTATTGGACAAAATGAATTCCCAAATTGGTTTATTCCTTGGTGGAATAAATTTGGACCACAGCCAAATTATTTACCCCAAGAATTACGAGAGGAAATGGAGTCCTTCATGAAATTACAGTCCCAATTATGGGGATCAAATATTCCAAAAGGGAAATTGTTTCTTCAAGCCATGGCATTTTGTGGAACTCCATGGATTTGGAGATGGAATATTCAAGTTGCTATTGATAGTTCAGGATTTTCAATATTGGAAAGATTCTTCCAACACAAGTGGTGGAAGGGGCTTCAGATGGATGAGCAAATATTAACAATTAAGTTGAAAAATCAAGAATTGGCGAAGCAAGTCCAACAGAAGAAAAACCTTCAATTAAGAATCCATTTTTGGAAATTTCTGCTCAAATCAAAGCAAAAAATTCATCTTTAACAAATGATGAAATAGTGGTAAAAATAATGGAGTTTATGAAGGATCAATTTTTACAATCAGTTAATCAAGTCACAGATGATGCATCTATGACATCTGCTACAAGCAATGAGGCAGGCAATAATCCTTTCACTTGTCTTGCTGGTGAATCTCAAGATCCGTATGAGGAAGATCAAAATGAACCTATTTTGGGCGACTTTTGGGATAGCATGGTTGAAATTATGGCTACTCAGACACGTAAAGGCAAAGAAAAAAGAAACTAAGGACATCAATAATGGATGTTTTTGCTTAAAGTCTCAATTTCTACAGGAACTGTACAATCACCAGGCTCAATAATGGAGTGTGTCGGCAAAAACCTCAATTATGGGGTGGATAATAGACAACCAACTTTATCTTTCGGTAGAAGTAATTGTGTCGATGGGGCCCAGTAGTGTACCCGACAATTATTTTTACTTTTCATTTGGTTGTAATTTTCCTTATATTTGTATTTCATTTACTGTTGTAAGTCCTATATATAAAGGACATAGTTGTTTTGCTGGAGGCAGGTTTTGATTTGCCCTCTTTCTCCCTGTAAAAACCAAGCACTCTGCCTTCCTCTCCCTCTTGTAATATTAGTAGTCTCTTTCCCTCAATAAAAGGTCAGTTTCCTTTATCGATCCTTTTGCAACATTTATCTTCGTGCATATATTTGGTATCAGAGCCTGCAACATTTATCTTTGTGTATGTAAATATTAAATAGATAATTGTTGTATTTTATTTTTAATAAGTTGTTATTTTATTAAGCATAAAGAAAAATTTTGGTGTAATTAACGTGGTTAAGTTGTTATTATTAATTTTTAGAAGTAAAATTGATAAATGTAGTGGCGGAGCCAAATTTTCCCCCGGGGGGCCAACGTGATAGACATATATAGAGTTTTATTAGAACATATACTTATTATATCACAAAGTTTTTGCTTTCCAATACATTATATTTTGTACATTTAAATAATTCCAACCAAATGCAGTTAAAGTATATTAATCATTTTTTATTTTTTCTTTAGGCTACTCCTACTATCGCGTGTTTATTTTTTATTTATGAAAAATTTAAGAAATGAGAATGTAAGATAATTGATTTTTTATCAAATCAAACAAAAATTATTACGACTATAAGTTGCTACACGAATAATTATCAATAATGTTCAAAATTAGGAATATATGAAATAAAAAATTTAAAATTTGGGAGCTTGTGGAGCTGGGGTCCTCCCGGCCCCCAGGCCCCAACATAGCTCCGCCCCTGGATAAATGTGATTTTTTAGAAGTAATATTGATAAATGATATTTATATTGGCTATTAGCAAGTGGCTAAGAGCCATATAATTAAATCCACAAATGCTAAAGGTACTAGCTAAATGGGTATAGACGGTGTGTGGGGCCATGAATGGATTCCACACAAATGATTTGATATGTAGAATTTTGAAATCGAGTAGTCTCGTAAAAATCAGCTTAATCAGATAACCAGAAACATTCAATCCAATTTTCTAGGGTTTAGCTTTTCATTCAAAAGATTGGATCGAATACTTCTACTTATCCGATTGAGCTGATTTTTGAAGGCTACTCGAAAAATTATTTATAACTATCCACGAATTGGATCATTTTTGTGGGCTATGAGTAGGCCCTACACGCTGTATGTACCCACTACGTACCCATTTAGTAGGATTGATAGAGACCACATAATACATGTTGGAAACCAAAATTACTTGACTACTTTTAGGCCCCGATTGGATGCTGTTTTAACTAGGTGTATTCCACAATACACCCGGATCAGGGTTGATGGGACTGATTTAGCTTGCTTTGGCAACCCAATTTCCACCTGTATTCGACTCCCTCCCATTCTTCGCGTATACACCTCAATCCGATGTATGAGGTGTTAAATTATTACCACCCCTTGAGCTCTCCGGCCTAATACACCTGCTTTTTGACCAAAACACCCCTCCTTATTCCCTTTCCCAATGGCTCTCTTTCTCTGTTAACAGAGAAGAAGAAGAAGACAGATCAAAAAAAATAAAAAAGAGAAAAAGAAGAAGAAGAAGAAGAGGAGATCACCACCACACCTACACAAAAACACACATACAAACCATGTGAACCACCAAAAACCCCTAATTTCGAATTTCAAACCCTAAATATCAGAGAGATGAACAGTGAAAAGAAACAAGAAGAAGATGAACATCAACAACAGATCGGAGAGAGAGGGAGGGATGTTCACCATGATCGAAGGAGCAGCAGCTTCTTCTTCTTCTTCTCTCTATCTCTTTTGTCGTTCTTTCTTTCTCTCTTCTCTTCTGCCGATCTCTCTCTCTCTCTCTCTCTCTCTCTTCAAAAGGCGACAAAAACAAAGGAAAGAAGAAGGAAAAATGATTTGGTGCATGTGTGAGTCGTGTGACCATGTATAAAAACAAAGAAGTGAAAAATGATTTAGTGCATGTGGGAGCATTGCTTAATTAAAAATAATACTAATAATTAACAAATAAAATAACTTATAAAAAAATTAATTCAACTTAATATTTGTACATTTTCATATTAAACAAACCACAAATTGAATTAAATACAATTGAAATTGAAATTTATTTTTTATTATTTATAAATATTAAATTAATTATTTTTATTTGTAAACTAAATTATTGTTCCTTAAATTGTGAAAAGTAATTAATTGTATTGAATTTTGTTATTATATAATGAATAATCTAATTTCATACTGCATAAGGGCAAATGAGTCATTTAGCAACTTTTACATCATACACCCTCCCTTATACCACAAATTTATCCTTCATCCAAATCAAGTATTATTTTATCCCCCCTCCATAAATATCACATCAATGTGAGTCATCCTTTCTTAACTAATACCCTCACTATCTTATCCCCCTTCATAAATAATACATCCAAAACTTATATAGCATCCAATCGGGCCCTTCATGAGTAATAGCCTAACAAAGGTTGGTTTGATAAGGTGTGGTTTGTTGGGAATACCTTGAATATTTTGTCCCACATTGGTTAATTATGTTGTTTCGTTTTTGTACCTTATTATAAATAAGGGGTTTGGGAGCTACTAGTATCATGGTCTTTTGTTCAAGAGCTTAGATATTAGGGTTTTGTTCATCTGTTAGGGTTCCACCAACAAGGGTTTGTGTCTCCCTTTTTGGGTTCCACCAGAGATTTGTCCCTAGATATCTGTTTGGTGCTTCAAGTAGAATTACGGGTATAGCCAGTTCTTTGTATTCTCTCCATGTTTATAGTGAATCCTCTTGCTCTTTTCTCATGGAGTACGTTCTTATTTTGTACTTGAGCGAAACCACGTATATTCTCGTGTTCTTATTTATCTCTTGTTGATTTGTTATATTCTTAATTTCGTGTTCGGCACAACAAATTGGTATCAGAGCTCCGGGTTTCAATCTGAGGCTTTTATTTTTTGTTACGTATTGTGCAATTGGTGATCGTTTCAATGGCGACTCATTTCTAAATTGCGAAATTCGATGGGCAAAGCACTAGCTTTAGTTTATGGCATATTAAAATAAAGGCTTTACTTGTTCAACAAGGATTATACAAGACTTTGTTGGGGATATCGGAAGCCTGTTGATATGCAGGATAGTGTGTTTGAGGATCTCGATGCGAATGCGCTCAGTTCGATTCAGTTGTGTTTAGCCGATGATGTGCTTTGCTCGGAGGATACGGCTGCCGGTATTTGGTTGAAGTTGGAAAGTATTTATATGACGAAGTTTCTTACCAATCGCTTGTATTTGAAGCAATGCCTTTATACGTTTTGTATGAGAGAATGTACGCCGGTAAAAGACCATCTAGATGAGTTAAATCAAATTATTATGGATTTAAAAAATATTGATGTTGTGATTGATGATGAAGATCAAGCCCTTATTGTGTTATGTTCTTTGTCTGCATCTTATGAGCATTTTATTACTACCCTACTTTACGGGGAGAGATACAATTTCCATAGAGGATGTTAAATCTAGTTTATATTCAAAGGAATTAAGGAAAAATGTATCCGATGAAAGTGAGGTTTATGCTGATGGTTTGGTGGTGCAGGGAAGATCTTTTAAGAGGGATAATGGTAGTAGAGGGATTTCTGGCTCTCGTTTCACAAATCAGGAAGTAAAGTGTTTTTATTGTAGAAAATACGGGCACATGGTGAGAAATTGTCCTAGGTTGAAAAGTAAGAACAATTTTGAAGAGAATGTTGTTGCTGGTATTTCACTTATGGTTCTTTCTGTGAATGTCGGTGATGTCTGTTCGAATACCAAATGAATTATGGACTCCATATGTTCTTACCACATGTGTTCGAATAAGAATTGGTTCGATACTTATGAATCGGTCAACTGTGGTACAGTTCTTATGGGGAATAAAATGCCCTGTAGAATTGTTAGGATTTGAATAGTTAAAGTCAGAATGCATGATGGGTTTGTGAGGACTTTGTTTGGTGTTCGACATATACCAGATTTGAAGAGGAACCTTATCTCTTTGGGTACTTTTGACTTTTTGGGTTGAAAGCATACAGCTGAAGGTGGAGTCTTGAGGGTTTTGAAAGGTGCTCGTGTTTTGATGAATGGTCGGAAATCGAATAACCTCTATGTGCTTGATGGTAGTGGGATTGTAGGTGCTACATCTTTGAGTTCTTCATTGGTAAATTTGAGTTTGATTCAGTATTGGGTTTTTAACTCTGTGGTGGAGTAGGTAATTAATTTCGTAGGGAGTTTGAGCAAATCTTCTGGTGTATCCGGGAGGGATGCGTTGGGTGGGAGGTGCCCGTTGGAAGATAGATACTCAATTTGGAGGCATGTGTGGCTAGGTTTCTTGAGTCACGTTTACAAGGTCAAGCAGTCGTGCTTGAGCCTTACTCATTTGTGCCGTTAGTGATTGCCCCATGGGGGGCTTTGGGGAGATGAGCTATTAAAGGAAAGAATTGCCTATAGTGTTGAGCTCGAGGAAATTCAAGTCAAGGTGAAAAATTGTTAGGAATGCCTTGAATATTTTGTCCCACATTGGTTAATTATGTTGTTTCCATTTTTGTACCATATAATGAATAAGGGGTTTGGGGGCTACTAGTATCATAGTCTTGTTTAAGGGCTTGGATATTAGGATTTTGTTCATCTCTTAGGGTTCCACCAAGGGTTTGTGTCTCCCTTCTGGATTTCACCAGAGATTTGTCCCTAGATATTTATTTGGCGCTTCGAGTAGAATTACAAATATAGCCGGCTCTTTGTGTTCTCTCGCTATTTATAGTGAATCTTCTTACTCTTTTCTCTGTGGAGTATGTTCTTACTTTGTGTTTGAACGGAATCACGTATTTCCTTGTATTCTTATTTATCGCTTGTTGATTTGTTATATTCTCAATTTCGTGTTCAGCACAACATGGTTGGTTGCACTTTAATATTCGTATGTCACCTTGGAAATTACTATTTTACATGCGTATATATAACAGGTAGGGCCGTAAATGAACTGAGTAGCTCGTGAGCTCGACTCGTTAAGGCTCGATTCGAGTTCGGCTTGTTTAGTAAATAAGCCGAGCTTGAGTATTCGGCTCATTTACTAAACAAGCTGAGTGGAGCTCGGTTCGTTAAGGGAGACTCGATTCGATTAAACAGGCTCGTTTAGTAAATGACTAAGTTTGGCTCGTTAAGACTTGAGCCGAGCTCGATCTTGCCGAAACTCGATTCGACTCGGCTCGTTTACACCCCTAATAGCATGTTGGATCGGGTTCAAAGCGGGTTAGAGTAATTTTACCCACATCTAAATTGATCCTCTTATAATTTACTAACCCGGCCTACATAACCCGTTCATGTTCTCAACCCATATTTTGGCTCGGATCGGTGTGGGTTGAGTCGGTTTGGCGGATTTACGAATTTTTTGCACATATACAACGGTACAACCGTCCACGCCAAACGGTCTGTTTGCAATCCATGAACATGCCTTCACTGAATCACTTATAACAAATGGGTTGACTTTTGAGTTTTTTTTTTTGGGTAAATAGGGTTGACTTTTGAGTTCTTAAAACACTAACTCAGTTTTTTTTTCTTTTCCCATTTGGACTTTGGGCGTAAAATGTTTTTTCATAAAATATTTTATTCATTTTTAGTGTTTTGTTATGAAAAAAATGAAAAAAATATTTAATTGGTTGAAAATAACTTACCATTAAATCTTTTTAAGTTATTTTTCGAAATGAACCCGCTATCTTCTGCTGCAATTCTCACTGCTAGTTTCTTCGATTGTTAGTCCTGACCCACATTCAATTCTAATATTCTCAAATTTCTCCACTGTTTAAGCCCCCTTTCTCTTTCTACACTATTTTGTCGATTTCTGAAAATATTTTTCAAGTGCCAACCAAACAGCGAAAAATAAAAGTTTTAAATTTGTTTTCTGAAAAAATATTTTACATGAAAAATTGTAAAATATTTTTACATCGAAACAAACGCAGCCCATGCCCTAACCCAGCTTAAACCTTACTCACATAGCTTGTCCTCGCCGTTCACGCTCTCAGCCCTCACACTCACCTACTATAGTTGGGTGGATTTATTTTGGATGCTACTAAATACAACTGCAAATTGTACATGTAGCTAATTCTTAAGAGGAAATTTTTGGATTTCTTCTTATGAATTGACTACATGTAGTAAATTCGTAGTTGTATTTAGCTGGACGCTTTATTTTTAAGAAAAGCTTTCACACACACGTTTTTGCTCTCACACTCTGTAACGACCCGTAATTTTATCATTAATAATATCATTTAAAAAGTATTATTCTTAATAATGAAATTATTATCCTTAATAGATATATACAAATATAATTATCCTATCTTATTTATCTTACTTTTATTTTAATTTTTTTTTTTAAATTGCATGCATGCACACTCCTACCATCTCTCCCTCTCTTACTCAGTCTCTACTTCCTCCCTAATCATGTATTTGCCCTTATCTCGTCCATCTCAAAGCCCAAGAGATAGAGGTTTTATTAAACTCAATTTTATTACCCTCTTCAAAATTCTCCTATAAATACCCCATCACTCCGACACTAAGGCATACCACGATACTCTCCACGCCCCACCAATCCAGAAGAGAGAGAAAAATCGGAGAAAATGAAGTTCCAATCCATGGAGTTTTAGAGAGAGAAAGTGAGAGAGAGAAAAGTAGGTTTTGTAGCAAGACTCAACCGAAATCCAATTCGATCGTTCCAATCTCTTCTTACAACTCATAGCATCATCAAACGTCGTCCAATTTGGTCCCAAGGTCCCCCGATCAAAGAACCCGAAGTCTTCTTCCCCAAAATTCAAGATTCATTTTTAATTCAATCTGATCCAATTCGAGATATTATAATCCATTCCAACCTCCTCTCTGCGTATATTATGTGTTTTTATGCTTAACCCAATAGCATAAATGGATTCATGCATTGAAATCGGAGCAAAAAACGAAAAAAAACTGAAACTGCCTTCAACCTTGCGGTCGCAACCTACGAGCCGCAAGAACCAGAGCCAAGGTTGCGGCTGGGTGCTCCACCGCAAGGTCAACTGGTCAGACCTTGCGGTTTGGACTATTTTACTTTGAATCGATTTTGCGATCTTCTAAACTTGGTTTTTGACTCCCGAACTATTTTTCCTAAACTTTTCACACCTCAAAGTTTATACCTTATTAATATCATATTTTTTTTATTTATTTATCTAATTATTAATTATTTATTCATTATCGTTCAAGATTTTACAAACGAAAAATCTTTGCGACCTTCCGAACGACGTTTTTAACACCCAAACTATTTTTCCTAGATTTCTCGCATCTCAAATATGATATCTTACTGATTTCATATTTATTTTATTAAATTTACTATTTATTATTGTTTTTAAAGTGTTTCCAATAAAAATTACTTTACGACCTTATAAACCTTGTTATTAATGCCCGAGTAATTTTATTTAGACTCCTTACATTCCGAAGATGAAACTTTGTTAACCTTAACATATTTTTATAGTAAATGGTTTATTATCTATTTACTTCACTTTCAGCCACTTTATTTAATGTCTTCATTTAAATTAATTTCGTGACCCTCCGAACCCAACTTTGGACACTCAACTGGTTGCATAGGACCTTTAGGACTCTTATTAAGGTCATGTTAATTATTCTAATATTTTTATCTAATTAATGTATTTAATTAGTTTTTAATAAATCTAATTATTTAGAAATAATTAATGAGAGTTTAGAAAATATTTTATTAAATTTTTTATAAAAATCCTACTTCATTATTGACATTGTGACCATACAAGAATAAGGGCAACGATCCATTCATAAAAAGTTGTGTGATTACATTGCTCGTTATTTGTTTTTAATTATTATTTGATTTAATTGTATATTGCACCGACACTTGATTTGAATGTTAGATTGGACCCTAGAGACATGGGGTGGTATGCGAATAGAATTCACCTAAACGATGCTAGGTAATGGATGAATTGGAAAATTTTGCTTTTAGATTGCCTGCAGGCAAAATTTTGAGATGTGATGAGTTGGATGTGATGATTGAAATTGGCGGGAGTCCAATGATGAATTGAAACTGGCGGGAGTCCAGTGATGATTGTGAAGTGGTATATAAGATAAACGAACCCTAATCATGATTCAGGCATGATAAGCTTACCCCTTGTTGTAGTTATTGGGGTGCACACTTGGTATATAACTTAGGTGTATCTGCGACAGTAAAGGGAAGTGACCTTATCGAGCATGGCTAGTGGTTAGGGAGGAAAGATTTCGCGGAGGAGATCTTAGACTACACGATAGGTTAATGGATAGTAATAAATTGGCTTATGTGAAAAATCTCTATTTTACTTCTTTGTATTATTTTATCCTGCTACTTGCTAAATATAAAGTAAGAGGGTAGTTTGGTTGGATTATACTACGGGGTGAACTCTATCACTCAGGTGCGGATTGCCTGACATCCATGCCAGATTTTGCAGAAAATCAAGAAGAGCCACAGAATCCCGAAGGCGAGCAGTTTTTTGCAGAGGAGAATTCAGAAGTGGGAGTCGAGCCAGAATACGCTCGGGATCCGTATCAATCTTAGAAGATGGCTCTGTTATTTTGTCTAGTTTATTACCACAAAGACTATTTTCAGTATTTCCGCAATGGTTTGTAATAAACGAATCTTTAGGGTGAATTATCCGTTTTGGATTTTGAATTTAATTTAATAAATTTTCAAAAATTAATATTTAATGCCTTCGATTTTATTCCTGAAAATCAGGGCGTTACACACTCGCTTGTGCAATATGTGACTTAGGGCCCGTTTCAGAACGCAAAAGAAGTCTTTATTTTTTTAAAAGGCAATTTCAAATTCAAAAATTATGAGCTTATTGAAATATAAAAGAATGCAATATAGATTTTGTTTGAAAAATCTCATTGAGATCTTTTATATAATGTAAAAAAAAAATTGAAAAATTATTTTTTATTTACATTATTTTTTAGTTTGAAAATGTTAAATAAGGCCATCCATAGTGATAAATTAAAAGTCAGTTGTTGTTAAAGTTAATAATGTTTGTGCAAAAGACGGCTCACAATAATATAATCAAACTTAGCAACATCCTTAAAAATAATTAAATTTTGGGTTAGCATTCTTTTTCAATAATCAAAATTTGTGAATCTCACACCACATAAGTTAACTAATTCCAAAATTTTTATATACACGTGTTTCAACTAATTTTTTCTTCTTCTCTTCTTCACATGTTCTATATCTTCTTCCCTTTAATCACAAACTGTTTCTTTTTTTCCCTTCAAAAGTAAAGCTCATATTTCTCAATCATCTACAATTCAACCTATCGTTGCCGGATTAAGGTGTTTAACTCTTCTTTCCTTTTTCTATTTTATCCCTTTTTCATTCCTTCCTTACGGTTGAGTATACGAAGAACCTTACATTCTTTTCCAAATTCAAGAACACATCTGATTTTTTTTTTTGAAAGATTAAGAGAGTGGTGGATTTGTGATATTAATTTGGTTAGATAGGCTGTAGGAATAGAAATAAGAAAAAAAATGTTTCGGTATTGTTTTGATAGAGATTAGAGAATACTAAGAACACCATATGTTCGATATATTTTTGCCCAAAAAAAATGTAATGGAAGGAAGTGAATGGAAAGAAAGAGGGGAAGAGAGATAGAGATAATGAAATTGTAGTGGACCATTTATTTTGGTTATGGATTAAGAATGACTATTGTAAACTTGAACATTATTAAGCTTAACAATTTCTTAAATAAATAATCAAAAAACTTTTATAATTATTCATTTTTTATTACTCCCTCCGTCCCATTTTCATTGTTCATTATTCCTTTTTCACTTTTTTGTCTATTGCGTATATCTTTCAATCTATAATATTTTTCATGAATTTGACGTCTTTGTATTATATAACAAATTGAAATCTATCAAATAAGATCTATATTGCATATTTTTGGAGATTCACATTGGAAGATATAAGTGATTGAAAATGACACGAATATAAAAAAAGATAATGAAAATGGGACCGAAGGAGTATATCATTACGTATGGCTCAAGCTTTTTGTTTTTCAAGAAAATTTCTGGAACGGTCCAAAATTAAACCGTTGTTCCCACGTGGTCCGGTCCCCCCCCCTTCCTTCTCGTCTCAACTGAGGTCCTAACCCTAGCAGGAGATGAAAACGGGAAGCCGAAGAAGAGGAGGTGGCGGTGGGCCAACGCCTCCGACGGTCTTCGAACGAGTCCTCCGCCGCCACATCGAGTCCTTCAAGACCAACAGCAACCACGCCACCACCCTCGACGACGTGGTCGCTCACCTCCGCTCCTCCTTCCCCGAGTACTCCCGCCACAAGCTCCAACCATTCACGAGAGCCGTCCAACAAACCCTACAACACATCACCTCCAACAACAACCACCTCACATCGACCACTCAAAGCCGCCGTACCTACACGTCAAGTCTCGTCACCGACGATGAGCACGACAACCACGATCGATCTGCCAGGAAGAGGACGAAGAGAGTCGACGCGAGGGAGGAGCGGCTGCGGCGCTTGGAGGAGCAACACGTGCGGAGGAAACGACGGGGCGATGCCGTTTCGTCTGCGTCGGGTTCGGACTCGACGACGGAGGAGACGGACGGCGACGTTTCCACGTCGGAGGACGCGGTTTATGGGGAGGAGATAGAGCCGCCGGAGTTTGATTTGATGAAGTCGATGCTGCGCGCTAGTTATAGCGGCTCGAAATCGAAGAAGAAGGCGGGGGAGGATGAGGATAAGGTGGAGAATAATGCATGTAATTTTTCGAATAGTTCGAGGCATGCGCAAGCTGACTTGGAAAACCCTGCATTAGTAAGAAAAAAAAGAAAGGTGGAGAATAATGTGGAATTGGAGGAGGTATTTGGTAACAAGGCAGCTCGAAAAGTCGATTTCCTCGGAGGAGACGGTGGTGGTTTGGGAAAAACAGTTGGGAAAGGTTTTAGTGGTGGTGGTGAGGCGGGGGAGGTGAAGGGGAAAGATGGGCCTAGGTTTAAGGACTTGGGAGGGATGCGGGGAATTGTGGAGGAATTGAAGATGGAAGTGATTGTTCCGCTCTACCATCCGGAGTTGCCAAGGTGGCTCGGGGTGAGGCCGATGGCGGGGATTCTGTTGCACGGGCCGCCGGGGTGTGGGAAGACTAAGCTGGCTCACGCGGTTGCTAACGAGACCGGGGTTCCGTTCCATAAGATCTCAGCTACTGAATTGGTCTCTGGTGTTTCGGGTATTAATTAGTGATTGCTTTGTTTACGTTTATGTTTTGATTTTTGAAGTATCCATGTTGTGAATTTAGTAGTGTTTCAATGTAATTATGCAAACAAGTTAGGGTAAGAAGAAAATGCAATTCAAAATTAGGTGTATTTTGAAGTGAATTTATACTTTTTTATATTTGATTAGTGCGTATTAGAGCTATACGGACTCGAACCGCAGATGTACTGTTTAATTGGTTGGTTAAACCAATTACTAAATGATTTCCTACTTCAGGTGGATCGGAAGAGAACATTCGGGATCTTTTTGCGAAAGCATATAGGACAGCGCCGTCTATTGTGTTTATTGATGAGATTGACGCAATTGCTTCAAAAAGAGAGAATCTACAGAGGGAGATGGAGAGAAGGATTGTGACACAGTTGATGACTTGCATGGACGAATCGCACAGGTTTGTACAACCTGCTGATGTAGATCCAAATGCAGAAAGCGCCAATATCAGGCCTGGATATGTTCTCGTAATTGGAGCTACAAACAGGCCCGATGCTGTTGATCCTGCCTTAAGGAGGCCTGGACGATTTGATAGAGAGATTGTTTTAGGTGTTCCGGATGAAAATGCGAGGGTGGAGATTCTTTCAGTTCTCACACAAGATCTTAGAGTTGAGGGTGCTTTCGATCTTGTCAAACTAGCCAGGTCCACACCTGGGTTTGTTGGAGCAGACTTGACGGCCCTAGCTAACAAGGCTGGTAACCTTGCCATGAAGAGAATTATTGACAGAAGAAAATCTGACCTATCTGTAGAACCTACAGATGGGGAGCATACTGAAGATTGGTGGAAGCTTCCGTGGTTGCCTGAAGAAATGGAAAAGCTTAACATTACTATGGCTGATTTTGAGGTACTTGGGTAGAGAAACCATGTTTGCCATTGAAATATAATACGGTTGTACTTGACACTGTAGTTATTATTAGAAGCTGAGAAAATAAATAAATAATAGAAGCTAACAAGCATGGATAATTGGAAGAAGTTGGTGATGTCCTCAGACACCGACTCTCCATGGACACTCTCAGACGCTTGTCTGCCTTATTTTTGTGTGCATAATTGGGAATCTTAAATCAGAGACCTGTCGGATTTAGCTGTTTAAATAAATGTTTAGCTGCTTAAATATATGTTTTTTCCTGATTGATTTACTCAAACAGTGGTGGTTGTACACTTATAACCTTGTACCTGTTTTCTGTAGGAAGCAGCTAAATTGGTTCAACCCTCTTTAAGAAGGGAAGGATTCTCCAGTATTCCTAACGTGAAATGGGAAGATGTCGGGGGCCTCCATTTGTTAAGGCAGGAGTTTGATCGTTATATAGTTAGGCGTATTAAGTACCCCGAGGATTATGAGGTAATTTTTACATCTTGATCTCATAATTGTTCTTGAAGTTAAGGCAGTACAAAAGGATAGTGAAAGAATTAGGTAGAGAGTCTTCTCTGCATAGATGGTCTTTAGAAAATCTTGCGTGCTGTAGAATGTTTCCAGTTAAATGGATGTCCAAAATGCCCAATTTATGTCCATCATTCGGTCTCCTGAATGTTTCATACTGGAGTGCTGCCTTTCAGCCTTCAGGTCGGCCCAAATCTGGAAATGTGTCAATTTTCCAAATGGAATGGCAGTATTTGTACTATCCATTTTGTAAAGCGAAGTTCAATGTCCATGGTACAGTAGTAATGTGCATTATGTAAATTTGAGTTTAGTTCTTTGGTTAAAAAACAACTAGTCCTGGTGGAGATCCCTAGGACTATCATTGCTACGTATTGCAGGTCCCTAGTGGTATTTAACAACTTGGAGATCCCTAGGGCGAGGGATCATGTTCATCCTGTGCTTGTGAACTGTGATTATTGATGAATTTCAAGGTCTCTTGTATGGATTGGTTTGGTACTTGGCTTTTTTGATAACAAGGGGTCAATTGTGTAGGAAAGTGAGATTTTTGATAGAAGGTTTTAGGGATAATATGAGTTTTGGTTACTGAAATTTCCTGATTTTATCACTGTACGCATTGCTTTCTTTTGGAAGAGGCTTTTACTCCCTTAAACTTATTGGCGCCACAGGAAATCGTTCTCTATACAAGTTCTCGGGTTCACCCAAGAAATCAAAGTCCCAAGGGCAGACCAAAGCAAAGCCCGCAGGGGATTCTGCATACAGTGCTTTAAGGTAGTATAGGAGACAAATTGTAGTCAGGGTACCCATCTGGCTATCTACATCATGGCCATGTGTACCGCACCACGTCAGTCAATATGTGTCCCATTAGTGTCAACACAATCATTGTGTGCTAAATCTGTTGTTGGATGCATTTTTTGATGACCCCTATCCTCAGTTATTAAAGTCATCTTTATCGAGCTCCCATGGCTCTCCCAAATTTTGTAGTGCCTTTTGGATCCTAAAGTGAGGAGGCAGGCCTTTGGTAGCACTAACCATAGGACCTTGGGGGCTGGAGAAGAAGAGTTTGCCCGATGATGTGCCCCATGACACAACTGCCTTAAGAGACCATGTCCCATAGCTGGACCCTTGGGATTTGGAACAACCCCTAAGAGCATCTCCTGCCCTTGATCCAAATTTTGACACCAGCCCATGTTCCCATACTGCTGTTCCAGTGTACTTGTCTGTGCCCGGATGAATGAAAAATCATATCTTCGGTTGGAGCAAGCATCCAGATATTGCTTTAATTTGCTTATCTATGTATAATACATACTAAAGAGGTGTAGTCCACTCGGCACTACCTCTAAACACATAAAAATCCACAACACCTACTCACTTCTCTCATCTTGCACTCTTTTGTTATTTCACCCTTCGGCTATTCCAGGTCACTCATTTATAGCCCACCACTTTTCTCATCTCACTCCTTTTTTCCCTTGACCCTTGTACTTCCAAGCCACTCTTTTAATGACCAATAGTTCCTTAATAATTTGATATTTTAAACATTTTTTAACTAAAGGCGTGATAGTTAATCACTTTTAATCATGGTCTTTTTCTACAAATGATTATGTTTACTTCTTACAGTCTAATATTTGCACGTGGTGTAAAAAGAGTCTATGTTGAGAAGTATTAGCAGCGTTAGACAACATATTTTTCTCGTGCTTCGTGCATAGAACAACTACCGTGCTTATATATCTTATGCAGGTGAAGTCATGAATTTTCATTGGTAATTCCATGAGCATTGTAGGATTTGAATGCTTAGTCTTTATGTTGTGTTTTGTCTGACATGGTAATTTGTTATATTTTTGGATTTTTGTTGGGTTTTTTTGTTGCTGCAACCTGAATTTGTTTCTTGCTGTCCTTCCATGCCTCGTAGCTCTCTGGAAAGTTAGATGCCATAGTTTTCAAACTTCATAACATGCCCTGTTCATAGTTTTTGAAGTACTCGAATCGTCGGGATTAATCTTTACTCTTTAATTTGTGTTGCCTTAACCTCACATTCTTTTCTTGCTTTCCGACCATGCTGTTATATCACCAACTGACATGCTTCTGACACAACTGTAAATCTGTAATCGATATTGATATACTAGAGTTTGGAATTGCTTCCACTTCCCACCTAAATAAAGGAATTACTTGTTTAGGTAACAATACTTTTGATTATGAGCATATGTGAGCACTGCATGCAAAGCTCTTTTGACCCTATGTACGAAATTAGTCCCACCACTATGGTTACTTCCAAGAGTCTTTACATGCTGCTTCTGCCTATCAGCATGATATGACGAAATAATTGCTCATTGTTTTCTCATTGCAAGATTTGTATTCTGATAGTTAGGCGTTTTTTATTAGGGGTTTGGGGTAGATCTGGAGACAGGGTTTTTGCTCTATGGACCTCCGGGCTGTGGTAAAACATTAATTGCTAAGGCTGTTGCCAATGAGGCAGGAGCTAATTTCATACATATCAAGGTTTGTCATTTTGTTTCCTCTGTCCAATCATGTGTTTGAACATTATTATTTAGAGTGGGAATTTTGATTATGATTACACGTATAGGGCCCTGAACTTCTGAGCAAATATGTTGGAGAAAGTGAGTTGGCAGTTAGGACAATATTTAGCCGAGCAAGGACTTGTTCTCCATGCATACTTTTCTTTGATGAGGTATGTGGTTCGTTATTCTTGTTTCTATCGTTGAAAAATTATTGGATGTTAATAGTGAAACCAATGGGCAAGGACCAAATGGACCTCCTCCTCCACCTGACTGGAAAATGGGGAAGAAGTTGCGTGAGCCTATATATCAACGGATGTGGAGATTCAACAACCAAAAGAACTTCATTTAGTTTATGTATTTATTTGTTGTTATTGAGTGCTCTCACAAGTGTCATTGAATTTTTTTTTGTAGCTTTTAACCAATTATTGTTATTTCGCTTCAAAGTGTGGTTTTTTACGAACGCCACTTTTGAAGGGCTCCTTGATTGACCTTGAATTATGATTAGGTTAAGAGCATATCCAACTCATTCCTTACCGATTGTCAATGGCAAACATTTAACACATGATAAGTCATCTAGAATGATCACACAAGTTTCTTTTTGAGAGGAGATAAAGAGTAATGTTTTTCTATTAGAAAATGGTATTGGATGACTGTTACTGTACTGTCACTCCAACCTTATCGCTTTACCTTCCACATTCTTATGCATTTACTTCTATCTAACTAGCCTCGTACCCGTTCAATGCATGGGGCAAATTTTTTACGTTGATATTGTTTTTCGTTTCCGTGTATCGAACGCACACCGCTAGTTGATAGAAATATAGTTTATGAAAAAATCTTGGAGATAGTAGGGAATGGATGAGGGAGATGGTAGAGAGAAACACAGAAGGGAACATTTGGGGGAAAAAAGGATTGTTGGTGGAAAAATGAGGTCAATGTTGGCGTGGGAAGTTATTTGAACAATTATTGAAATTGAAACTTTCAAAGGTCAAGGGTAGTTTTTGCATGCAAAATATTTGACTTGCTGGAAATTGGGGAAAAATGAAGAGAAAAAAGGGGAAGTGGGTTGGGGAGAGGGAGTGCCACATAAGAGGGAGAAAGCCTACTTTTAAGGAGATTTGAGTATTTGGGTTTGGAGGCTTTTGAAGGCTAAACACATTTGCTTATAGTATGTACTAGCGTTTGTGCCCATTTGATGCACGGGATAAAAAAAACTACATTGGTTTTTTTGGCCCCATGCATCGAACAGCCACAACGCTAGTTGATAAGACGATAGTTTAACATTTTCTTCGGTTCCGTGTTTGATGCATGCTAGCATTGGTCTTATTATATGCACCGAAAGACATGTGTGAAAAATAAATTTGGAGTAAAACGTGATGATGTCCCATGGGCATAGGATAATTTTTCCTACATATCCAACCCCCACATCTATCTCTCTCCAACAACACCACCACCC